>JADLZK010003508.1:0-220099 GCA_015847255.1 Hyparrhenia diplandra
TGCGGTCCCACAATCGTGTGGACCCATCATCCAGTTGCCCTGCAGCTATGCCACGTGTCAGTTGCCATCTCGCTCCCTTTGAGACCGACATGCACAGTGTCATGGAAAACCAGTTGTCACCGCGGAACCACGCTACCCACAGCCGCAGCCTTCCGGCCCACGACGGGCTCCACAAATCCCCCCCCCCCCGCCCAGCACTCTCGCACGCCGGCCTTGGTGGGCCCATCCTTCTGGCCCGTAATTACGGTCCCCTCGGAATCGGATTTTTCCGACGGTCCATCTGCCTCCACGCCGCCCGAAACCCCATCGTCCAATCAAAATACGACAGCGGGTCTGGCAAAACCACCGTGGTTTCGCAATACCGCTCTCCTCCGCATCTAAACCGCCCCATCCTCTTCCTCTTCTTCTTCTAGCCCTCTCTTTTGCCTGCGCACCACTCGAGTCGAGAGCCATCTGATCCTTCTTCCTTCCCCGTCTTTCCTCCTCCCACACGTCCCCATCGCCATTGCTGCGCCGAGAGAGTGAGCGGGAGACCGTGCGGCGGAGATGGGGCGCAGGCCGGTGCAGCTGCGCCGGATCGAGAACAAGATCAACCTCCAGGTGACCTTCTCCAAGCGCCGGGAGCGGGCTGCTGGAAGAAGGCCCACGAGATCTCGGTGCTCTGCGATGCAGACGTCGCGCTCATCGTCTTCTCCACTAAGGGGAAGCTCTACGAGTACGCTAGCCAGCATTCCAGGTATACCTATTCTATTCGATCCCCCTATTGTTCCTGCCGCCTTCCGGTGCCGGTTGCGATTGCTATGATCGCCCGCTTGGGGTTTGGAGCGCTGGGTGTGCTTCAACGCATGGTTTTGGGATCATTTTTCATGTGCCAATCTAGATGCATGAATGCATGTACGGTTGTTATTACGTGTTGTTTCTGTGTGGATTAATTCTAGTTGCTTGCATGGATGAGCTGTGCTTGACCAACGATCGGTTTAGATGATTCGGTCGTGGAATCGCTTGCTGTTTATTTCGTACGTACGTGTACAGTGCTGATAGCCTATTTAGTACAGTATATTTCTGTCTTTCTTTGACATGTATTATGACTTGGCGATACTGTCTAGCACTTGTGAATGGGTATTAGCCCATGCAAAGTATGTCCCACGCCTTGAGCAGACTGCTAATGGTTATTACTTATTATGGAGACTCAACTTGGTAGTGCCTGCAGAAAGAGGTCAGCTGGATTATTTGATTCATATATATTGTGAAAAGGAAATGTCAGCTACAAAAATACAACTGGGATCAGTCTGGAAGGATTCTGATTATCAAAGTGTTTTTCATCATGCGATTAAACTCTCTGGTATTAAGAAGGTGTATTATTCCAGCATGATTTCTGCCAAAGGAAGCACTGCTTTTTTGTCTTCTGGATGCATGATGAGGAATATGTTTATCAGTATTAGTATACTGTTTCTATTTGTATTTTGTGCATCCCACCGATTTTTCAGATGTTCTGTGATAACCTGAACAAATTTCTATAGAAGCAGCTGTTGCTGCCATGTTGTAGAAGAGTCATACGGAGAACTGCTATTATTTTATCTGAATATCTTGTGAGATTCCAGAACAATTCTCTTCTTCTTGTTTGGTGTCTCTGACATGCATGTGTGTCATATATTAAGAGACTGCCCGTGCTCCACATTTAAGTATTATATAAGTGGGGTGCAAGGTGATCGTAATATTTAAACATTAGTTTGATTCTTTGGCCCATATTCAAGTACTGTTTCAAGTTTAGTTCCTTTATTTAGGTAAACAATACGGCAATGATAGAAAATGGATGCTTGATTATAGCACAATTTGACCTTATGCTGCTACAAGTTAGATTCTAGGAGAATAAAATGGCATGAGTACATATTCTGTCCATGCAGCATATTCATATATAACCGATTGAGTCAGGGGGAAATTTCAGTGAAAGATAACTTATTCTGTGGACTATCTGTACTCTCTCATGCTGGAGAGAAATATTTATGTTAAAAAAACAATAAGCACGTTTTAGCTTTAACACACAAGTGATATGTGCTGGTGGTAAGATCCAAACTTGATAGAGATTGTGGCTTGAGTCATTGCAAAACTTGATGCATTTTTTCTTTAGCTGAAAGCCTGAAACTACATGTCATCACCTAAGCTGGTAATGGATTTTATTTTAAAAAAATAATATGATATGGTTTAAGAGCCATTTTATATGTTGTGGGTTATAGAAATGTTATGAACATTAGTTCATATAAGAGGGATAACTAGGCCTTATGTTTTTGCCAAGAGCTTGAGAGATTGAGGGATGAGACTCAAAGGTAGCGAGGGGATGAGATAGTGGATTTGATAACTTCATAGTTGTTGATTGCTTCCCATCGAGCTGGTTACATGGATATAAATGGGGGCCGCGCCCAACCCCTCCACTCCCCTAGTTTGGCGCATGGCCTTGGCTCCTTGATTCTAGCCCCACCCATTACTCTCCCGACCATTACTCTCCTATTTCCCATTAATCGGCCTTCCGGGCTCCTACTTGTGCGGTGGCTGGCATGCACTTTATTGCTCTGACCATTAACTACTAATCCCTATCCACCATTAATTGTAATTGACCATAGCTGCGTTTGTTGGTTCTGGTGGCATGCGGCCGGCCCTGGCCGCCTATGACATCTCCTCCTTGAGGACCGTCCACCGAGCTGCGGTCTTTGGATAGCGGTTGAGGGAGTTGCCGACATCGTCCTACGGATCCCATGGGAAGAGTCCAACAGCTAGCGTCGGCACGCGCTCGGCCGGCCCAAAGGACACCAAAGTGGGTGCTGGCCACGCGAGAGCTTCTTCTTTGGGTTGTCTTTGGTCATTCGCCCACCAGACCGCACACCCCGATCTCTGCGGGTTGGAGCTGCGGGATGTATAGGCGAGCCCGAGTAGTTGAACGTGTAGAGTGCGATTTCTTTGCCGGCGACACGCCGAGCACCATGCGCATCTTCCACACCATCATCCGCTTCCCGACAAGGAAACCTCGCCCTCATCGCTGCAGGCCGCATCGCCGCCCGCTCCTTCCGATGATGGCCACATGATGGGCGGGGAGATAGTGCATAGACGCTGCACTCTCGGAGAGATCGTGCCGCCGGCGCGGCCAGAACCCCTCGCGGCCGCCGCCCGCACCGCATCGCAAGAAGGCGTTCACGCAGCTTCCGGGTGGTGTGCCGCAACATGAATCCACACACGCCGCTTGTAGGCGATTGCCACAAGGCGTTCACGCCACTCTCCACGTGAGCACTCCGGTGCGGTGAACATCACAAGAAAGCGATCCGAGTCCTCTTGAGACGGCAGATACCATTAGCAAGGCCCGTGGTCGCAAAGCAGTGGAGCGCCCGAAGCGTAGGTAGCAAAATCGCCTGGTGAAGCGGCCATGCCGGGTGCCTTCATCCCGCCGAACTTGGCGAAACCACATCCGGCGCCATCTTCCAAATGCTTCCTGAAGCCGTACCATACCTTTTCTCGCCTCCATGATATGTCGCCGGGCGGAAGTAGGACTCACATTGGCCGATGAAGGCGAGAGGATCAGATTTCCCGTCAAATCTTGGAAAATCCATCTTACGAATTGTGGTAGAGGTTGCGGTGGTGGTGTAGAGGCTGCAGCCGGTGAGGGTATGGTGAAGTCTGCGGCAAGGTGGTGGCTGATGAGGATTAGAGGTTGAAGAAGATCTCTGACCCGGAGGTGGGCGAGCGGGGATCTCGATACCGGATGTTATGAACATTAGTTCATATAAGAGGGATAACTAGGCCTTATGCTTTGCCAAGAGCTTGAGAGATTGAGGGATGAGACTTCGAGGAGGTAGTTGGGGATGAGATAGTGGACTGATTTTAACTACTTTTCAAATTTGTTGGGCATGCACTCTATTGCTGCAGCCATTAACTACTAATCCCTATCCACCAATTAATTGTAATTGACCATAGGCTGCATAATCGTTGGTTCTGGTGGCATGTAGCGGTCCCCGGCTGCCTATGACAAAAAAAACTGAGCTGATTACATTTTCTGAGTTTGAATTGTGAATATCAGTAGATTCCTAAAAATGTATATCACTTTATACTTTTTGCTAATTTACTAGATGATACACACTTTACTGCTAATCCCAACAGAGAAGGTAGATGTCAAATCTGCCCAAAATAATATTAGATGGATCCATCTGATTATAGTGTCGAAGACTCAAAGTGATGGAAATTTTTGTTTGCACAAGCAACTGAGTAGCTCGCTACATTTTGAGTCATTTTACATCATTATGTAGTCTTGAATTGTTTTATTATTATTCTAAAACACCCTTTCTGAGTTCATGTATGAACTATATATGAAGCACCATCTGTTCATTGAGAATAACCCACTTATGTGTGCATGTGATGACACACGTTCCACAACCATGCTTGCATCTAGTTATGCATGTGATTCAAGGTTAACTTTCCAATGTCTTCTGCAATTCTTGAATCCAGCTGAGAATCTACTTGTATATATCTTGCATTCCTTAAATAGAGAGAAATTAAATCTTGATGTCTTGCATGTTGTGCATCGTGAATTTTGTCGTTTTTATGCAAGACTAATATACTTCATCTAGTAATATAAAAAGTACAAGAAAAAGGAAATTGTACCTGGCTATTTGTCTTAGTATATTATGTTCTGAAACGAGACCACAACATTTTTTACTGGAACATGACGTTTGCTATATGATACTTATTTTGCAGCATGGAAGGCATTCTTGAGCGTTACCAGCGTTACTCATTTGAAGAAAGAGCAGTGCTTGATCCAACTATTGAAGACCAGGTATAGTTACAGAATATCTACTATAACTATCAGAGAACTATTGTTACAGCAAAATGAGCATTGATATGTGGTCTATTTTATATCAGGCAAATTGGGGGAGATGAATATGTCGGTTAAAATCCAAACTTGATGCACTTCAGAAGAGTCAAAGGTACCGCAGACTTGCTCAAGAGGACCTTTATTCTGGTTATGATATGTTTATTGACTGAGTTATTGTATCTGTCTATTGATTCCCAATGGAAGGCAACTATTAGGAGAACAATTGGATTCTCTGACCATAAAAGAACTCCAGCAACTGGAGCAACAATTGGAAAGTTCTTTGAAGCATATTAGGTCAAGAAAGGTGAATAAATTGGGGTTACATTTGTTGTTCGGTTCACTAACTTGGTTATTTCCTAATGTCTTAATCAGTTGTTATATTCTATATTTTTTGGTACAGAATCAGCTCATGTTCGATTCAATTTCTGAGCTTCAGAAAAGGTCAGTTACACTCTGCATGTGTTATGTCAGTGTCTAGTGAAACTGATCTCTGGTGGACGCCCTAAACTTACGAAATGGCTTACTACGACTGCGATTTTGCCAATAAATAGCGAAGTGCTTGAGCAGACTAGTTGTGGTAACTATAGCTGGTCTGACAACAAACCTGTAAATATCCCAGATTGTTGATTGCTGATAAGATTTGTAGTGCATCTTTACAATCAGTTAGTCTCCTATGTGCAGGAGAAAACACTTGCAGATCAAAATGGTGTCCTGCAAAGGTCTCTTCCCTGATGTTAGTGGCATAGAGATAATGTTGGTCTAGGTCTCTTCCCTCATGTTAATTGTATTTCTGAAAACAGCTCATGGAGGCAGAGAAGGAGAAAAACAAAGCTTTGATGAACGCACACCTCTGGGAGCAGCAAAATGGAGCATCAACAAGCTCCCCATCACTGTCACCACCAATGGTTCCAGATTCCATGCCAACTCTAAATATTGGGTATCATGCTTCCACTGAAATCATTATTGCACAAGTAAACTGAAATGTTGCACATCATTTCTAGCAAAAAAGTAACGATAGTAAGTAAGCTGATGGTTTTTTTAGATAATGGAACAAAGTTCCAGCTTCTACCAAGTGTAGCTGATGATTAACTGTACCAAGACTTGTTAATAGATGGAGTATTTATGAAGGGTAATAGGAAAGCTTGGTATTTTTGGTATAGGATGCAAACTTCCAGCTTCCTTGGATTTTGCAGTATGACTGGTGGCCTGTTGGTTAAAGGTAGAAATGCACTTGCTTGAAAGTAGCTTTGCTGAATGCTAAGCATATCTGAAAACAGCATAAGGCTTCACCTTGCTGGCTAAATCTGTCAAAAGGTGTTTTGATTGCGCAGTGCACTTTACATTAGTGTCCAGCATATAATTACTTAATTTACTCATCGTCACCATTGTAGGCCATGTCAACCTAGAGGGGCAGAAGAATCTGAGCCTGAACGGTCTCCCGCTCCTGCACAAGCAAACACCGGCAACCTGCCACCATGGATGCTCAGCAACAGGTGAGGTCTTCCCAATGCAGTTTTGCGCTGAACTCGACAGCAACACACCTGCCAACCAATGCATGATCCCTCTCGATCCTGTGTGATCGAATACTGGCGTAGGTACTACTAATAAAAAATCAGGCCCCATCAAATGCTTTACATGGTGATTGACATCTGGAGCTTCTCAGCACTACTATATTGTGTTTCGTTCTTGTGTTTAGTGCCAGAGCCATCTTTTTTCTCCGATCTACGAGCTATGTGTAGCTCAGTGATCGGAGATTCTACAACTATGTTTCCTCTGTTTCCTGTGTATGCTTTAACGGAGATGTATATTGTACCCGTGTTGATGTTTTTTTTCTTTTGTGTTGTAAAAAACAGAAGGCTCTTTTCTCTGAAATGTTATAGAGTCTCAAAAGTGTCATACATGTGTGACTTTAACTCTGAACTGTACGTTTAAGACTTCCGTATCTTGACAACATGAACTGCGTGAACATGCGTGACCGAAACTCTGAACCGTACGTTTCAGACTAGCTTGTATATAGTCATGGTTATGATACACATACCCTGGTGATTCTGAGCCCTACATGATAAGACTGGTAACTGATAATCTGATATCGCCAAATAAAGTGCACACAAAATGGTAATTATTTTTGATGCCTCTCCATTTTGTGTATTGTAAAGTGCACACAAACTGGTCCTTCAGTAAAGTACAGAAAATGGGCGGCTTATATGCACTCTGACATTTTTTTTCTTTAAATTACGATACTATACTAAGGGCTTGTTTGGATGTACTCTTATTTATCTCAATCCATGTGTGAGGTGGAATTAAAACTATTTTTCACCCTAATATGCTTCAAATTGAGATGGGTGTGAGTGCATCCAAACGAAAAACCAAAGGACTTATAGATTTCATTTGGGTCAATAGACCTTGATAAATGGGAACATATAGTGCAAACCAATCTTCCGTGCAACCATGCAAACTTCTAATCTGGGCCACAAGATGTAGAAGTTTGCATGGTTTGTACGGAGAGAGTGGTTAAGTATAAAATTACCAAATCTTCGTGTCCCTTGGATCAAGATCCTATGACGAGATTAGAAGTTTGCACGGAGGCAATGGTTTGCACGATACGATGCCTTGATAAACACTTGTATATTTGTCCCTACTCTTGGCGAAATGATTGGCTGCATTCACTCTTGATCTTTCTTCTGTTAGCTTTGGCCTACGGAGACGTCTTTTTTCCTAGGCAGCTTACTTTGCTTAGGAGCTACATGTTTAACCGATGGTTTAGGTCTACTACTTTTTTTTTTTTTGTGGGATTCAGTGAGGAGAAATCCATCCCCCACCCCCCACCTAATCTTTTTTCATTGATATAGGGTAAATAAACAAATACAGGTGCACAAGGAGTGCAAATAAGAGTTTTTAGGAGTTACACAAACTCAAAAAGGAAAAAGTCCTAAACATTAAGGGATATTCTCCAACCAAATTTTGATAGGACCCATAAAGGCCTGGCTTGGCTTTGATACAAATCAAGCCCATCTGGTTTAGGTCTACTCGCATGTCAGGCCCCCACTTTAATGGGTTCCTAAGCACACGTATTTGCGCCAGGATCACGCCACAATTACGTTTATTAACGAGAGATATTGGTATACGTGAATAAAGGAAATACCGAGCTGAATTAATATAGGATAGAAGGTCTTACAGCGGTGACGGTAACACCTTTACGGGTTACAATGATCAGAGTAGCCGATCGCGAAGCGATGGTATTCTGATGACGGGTCTACGAGAGCGTTAGACCGTCACAGGCACTACCTCCGACTCCACAGGCATCTTGATTATGGATACACCCCGGGTTCTCAATTTTCTCCCACTTGGTACGCCTTACGATCTCCTACGATACATTAATCGGTCTTCTACCTTACCTCCCGATGTGCAAGAAATGTAAAAAGCAGAGGGGTGAGTACAAACGCTTTCGGCAAGTCCAAACCAGGGGTGGTTTGGTTATTAAGGGTTTTGGGCCCTAGCGAGTCTCTAAAAACTGCCTCGCTAGTTCCCGGGTTGGATCTCATCATTTTCAACACAACTGGCAACATGTTAGTTATTCATGATGAAAGTCTAATCATAGATGTTCCGACCTAGCATCTGCCCATTCCAAGGACGTGGCTATTCGAATAGATTTTATACACTCTGCCAGAGGTTGTACACTTTCCCACACGAAAGGCACGGCCCTCACCATGCGCTCTTGGCTTAGACAGCCTAACGAGATTCAGACCCGCCGGGAGCTACCCTAGGTTTCAAAGATGATCCTACCACGACTCAGGGGTTGGCGGGATGACGCGTTCATCCCCGACGTAGCTTCAATACACACTACGTCCGACGTGGCTTCAATGTACACCACGCCCGCAAAGAATCATAATCATCATATATATCGTGCACAAAAACCCGCGCCTCGGCAAGGCCAACATTTTTAACGTGATCGACTACACCCACGCTAACCGGACCGTGGGGCCACTCTCCCCACGCCCCGCTCCCGATAGATCGCCGCCACGCCGGCCACCTTGATCGAATCATACCGTCACCCAACGGGGTGTGGAATCAAGCCGCCCATCCCGGCGTGTGGCTGTACGGATATTCGCACTAGGTAGAAGGTCCATGAACCGGTCCTTAGGGGAGGAGGGTATCTCACCGCAGAATAAATCAAAATGTGTTAGTCCACCTCCATGTAGACTAACACCACCCACCTCTTTTGTTGGTTAGGTTCATTTTGTTATCATCATAAACATTATCACTTAACTCATAATTAAACATTATCATGAACATAAACCCGATGATAACCTCGTGCACATAGCATCATCATTATCTTATGCACACAAAGACGTTAACATCTTACGCACATAGCTCATCATTATATTCGCACATAGCTCATCTTAGCACATAGCTCATCAATTGAGGTTATCATCGCATGCGTTTATGTTCACTCAAAACATCTTACCATGATTATAAACACTACCAAATTAAGGTTATTTAATTAGGTTAGGTTTAGGGGGGGTAAGGACTTGCCTGGTGTGTTCTTACAAATTGGCACGATGACGAACTAAAATTTGGCTCGTTTGGGAAGAAACTCCTAATCGAATTCGACGAAGAACTAATGCGCGACTAGCGATAAACCCTGGTTTAGCTAAAGCAAGCATAGCAAACATAGAACATTATGGTGGTGACAGGCTTAATGCAGAGTCCTAGATTTTAGAGGAATTATGGAAGTCGTTTCACTCAATTCGAAGTTAATATGCATGAGATATGAATTATAGAATATTCATCCCTAATTAATTGATTAGGGTAATATTATATAATAATTTTATCATGTAACAATTTTGGAACTAGTTACATGATAAAATTCTATAATTCAAATGATGAATTTACAAATTTTCGGGAATTTTTCCGACACAGAAATAGGATTTATAGCGTCCTGTATACAAAAGCTAAGTGTACATAGCAATTTAATTAGTGTACCCCGCGCTGTATACATTTGCACTGTGCAGGTGACCGGTGGGTCCCATCCTCGCCACGTGGGCTCCACGTGGCGCCGTGGTGGACCGCTGGTCCGGTCGAGGTGGCACCGCGGACGGCGGTCACGGTTGTGCCACATGGCGCCGCCCCTACCGCCCTCGCTGACGCCGTGATGGGGTGGGAGACGGCGTCGACGGACGGGCTCGCCTCCCGCTGACGCTCCCACGCCGCGCAAGATCGCCCGAATCCGGCGGGTTGGCATGGACTCGCCGGAAGCGCCGCGAGGGAGGGTGGGGTACCCAAAGATCACCCCGACGGGGTGCACCTTTGGGGCGACACAGGATGGGCGGCCCCATCGCAGCCGTGGCCCAAGAACTCGGGCGGGCGGCACGCTACGCGCGCCGCGTCGCACAATAGACAGAGAAAGAAAGGGAAAACGATGAGGGGGAGCTTAGGGATGCTCACCGACTGCCAATTGGACCCACGACGACGGACGGGACGGGACCTTTAAGCCTACCCGCGGCGGCGCGAGCCGGATTTGGGGAAACCTCGAGATGGGGAGGAGGAGAGGCAAAGGGGAGAGGGAACGAGGGGAGCACCGCGATGGTCTAGGAGCACGGCTGAGCCGAGGGAGAGGTGCGAGCCCGACAGCTATAGGGTGTGGCTATTTATAGGGGCTGGGATGAAGGTCGCCGGCGAGATATCTCACCGCTGCGATCTTTTCCGCAGTCGCCCGACCGCGGTACTCGCACAGAAATCAGATCATCGCGCCGCATCCGCGCTCGCCCGCCCGGCCGGGCATCCCGCGGCGGTCGCGGTCATTCGTAGTCACCGGGCGGTCGGGCGCCATGGCGGCAATACCTTTGGTCCGCGCGGGCCACTATGGTCCTTGAATCGAGGCATCAGACGCTGCGGGTTCAGCCGAGATCGCTCTACCTCTTTTGGCGTCGGCGCTACGCTTCCATCGGGCTCATGGTGCCGCCCTTGGCGACGAGTCGGGCAGTAAACGGGCGGCGCGCCAGGCCGGGTCGCCTCCACCACTGCTCTTAGGGCCGAACCGGCCCCTGTCGCCCGCGTGTTCGGCGTGGTGTGACGTGACTCCTCCATCGGGAGGTCGAACCCACCGCTCGCCGTCCCACCAGGTGCCGTAGTGCCGGGCGGTGTCGCGACGCCGGTGGGAGGGAAGGGGATGGAGCCGACGCCTCCCGGTCCCACCCGTCGGCGGAAGTGAGGGAGAGAGGAGAGTTGGGCCGGGCGGTGGCGATTGGCTTGGGCCGGCCCATTCTGCGAGTGCAGGAAGGAAGAGGAGAGGAGGAGAGGCCTGCTGGGCCGGGAAAGGAAGGGGGAGAGAAATGAGCCCGTGAGCTCTTTTGTTAATTCTCTTTTCTTTTATTCTCTTCTTTTTTATTCCTTCTCTTGTTTCTCTTCTCCTTCCTTCTCATCATTTCATGTGTGCTTACCTATTAGGTTAGGTATTGTTCAAGCATATGTACTGCCATAGTTTTATTTATGAATAATATCATATGCTTGTATATATATGTGCGTTAGCACACATGTCCCATTTCTCCCATTCTCCCTTTTTCTCTCTTTCCTTTCTTTCCCATTATCGCAGGTATACTTCCTCATGTATGTGTACAAGCATGTAAGTATATTTCTCATAGTTTGAGAATGATGGGGCACTTGCACTTATACACGTGATATGAGTTTGTCTTTATTCCCAGAGAAAATATAAACTATGCTCATGTATGACTTCCATAATATATTTCTAGGTTATGCTCTATAGTGTTGCCACCATATTGTTCATCAAACAAACAATCAAGGGATCCTAACTTCTATATGGTGGGAGTTTCAATGCAAGGTTTTCGAAAAAAGGGTTGGGTTTTGCGGGAAAGTAAATCCGGTTTTTAGTTTAATTCAAAAAGTTTAAATTTTTAGTGATTTTAAAATGATGCAAAAACACGGGTGTTACATCGCACTAACTCGATCAGGATCTCCATCAAATTACCTGAAAATATAACAATTTTTACCATAACAATTAATTGTCTTGGGTATTTAAGTATGATGCTATGCATTGTACTCCCGTGTCCCATAAACCCTTGGTTTAGGGCTCAAAATTGTCCCAAAAAAACTTGATGTTTTAGTTCTTGGGACCCATACCAACTCTTTTTTTTTTTTGCGACTAAACAATTTTTTTATTAATAATTAGAGAGTATTGTTGCAAACCAAAGAAAAACCAAACTCGAAAAAGAACTAAAAATAATTTGACTATGACCCGACCTAATAGCAAAATGAGCCGAGTTACGAGCAAACCTTATTCTGACTCCAACTAATATGAACCACCTTTAAACTACACAAATCCTCCATATCACAACAAGCTTCTACAGAATCGACAAATTCACCGAGTAATTGTGCTCCTTGTTCTTCAGTCTATCCACCATGACAACACAATTGTTCTCAAGGACCATGGGAAGATCAGGCCACCTAGTAGAGGCATAGCAATCCCTTCGCGACACGTCGTGGCCTCTGCTTCTTCAGCATCCCCAATCGATTGTAGCCAGCATGTCTCCATGTATTTCTTTTAGTTAGCAGTTTATTACTTAAGTAATATATATGGATTACCTTCAATAAATAGGGTTACATGAATATTTTCAATTGAGTACTAATTTGTCCCAAAAATTCTAAAACATCACGTTGTTTTGGGACAGAGGGAGTAGATGGTATTTGTTTCTAAGTCATGCAATCCTAGCTAATGGGATAACTATGATTGTCTTTATAGTATTAAAGGTGCCATGCAAGCAAAAATGATGATGCAGCATTAGAGTTGAAGAGACAACATTAGAGCGCAACCGGAGGACTTTTGAGGCAACAACAAGAACATCGGTCCAAGTCTTGGGGCTGATCAAGGAGGAGATGGGTCTCTTCAGTAAAGCTTTGGGAAATTAGAGTTACCACCTTGAGTATCATCTTTCTTATCTTTATGTTTATGAGTTCGAGTGGTCTTAATAATGTAAGAACCATATTGCTCTAACCGTTTTGCTCCCCTATTATATGATATGGCAGCGCTCCCGTTAATTATTCAAAAAAACGTTAGAGTTGAGGAGAGAAAGAAAAAAAATCCTTATTGTCAAGTTGCATTGTATGGTTTCCAAAACTCTCGTATCAACTACAAAGGGGTTAGGACTATTTCATTTCAACAGCTCAACTTATATGAAATAGTCCTTTAGTGCACAATTTCATTTCATGGTTTCATCTCTTAGGCCCGTTTGGCACAACACGAGCTTTACCAGTAGCCGTGCATTGGATGAGAAAGAGAAATGACGGAGAGAGCTAGGATAAAGTATTTTTTGCAGCTTCATCCTAATCTATGTCTTTGTGAGAGGAGAAAAACATTTTCACCACGAAGCTATGTTTGAGAAACTGTTTTGAAAATGAGAGTTTGACAAGAAAAACAACTCACAACAACTTATGAAGATGTTGTGAGCTGTTCCGCACAAGCTCTTATAGCATTTAGTTACAATGGTTATGATTTAAAGTTAGATAGATGAAATGAAGCTCTCTAGCTCTCAATTTTGGTTCAACATGTTCCATAGCTGTAACACCCCAGGTGTTAATCACCAGCTAAGTACTAGATTTGGACAAAAGCAAGTGAATTACTTCATGGTCGTGAGCTCGACGTATCAGTTTCAGAGCAAAAGCAAGTCTTGATTCAGCTCCTAAGTGTCTCAAACACAAAGACTCAAAAAAAAAGAAAGAAAAGCTGATTTCCGGGACTTGGAAAAATCTAAGTCCGGAAAACCATGAATATGGATCGGACGTCTCGCGTTCTCGAGATTTGGTTAAGCAACTTGAGTTGGACCAAAAATACGGATTTGAGTTTATGCTTTGAGGAACAACATATCAAAAGTTGGGATTAGTCGAAGTTGATTTGACAAGGTTTTGACAACAGTTTTTAATCCTTTTAAATTCTTTGACAAGGCTAAATTGGCATGCGATTATCTCTTAATCCGAGCAGCTAATGATCATGGGCCTTTTATGAAAATTGAAGATTGATCAGTGGAGAACATTTTTGCTTCTTGGCCCATCTCCAAATTCGCCTAGAAATGGCCCAAAATCGAGCCCCGACCGGCCCATTTTCTCACTTTCGCCCGTGTTCGCCGATCAGGTCGCAATGGCCGACGCGCGCCCCATGGGCGTCGAGATCCAGCAGCGCTCCGCGCCATTGCCACGCTTCCCGCCCTCAGATCGCGCGCGCAGGTCCCGCTGCTGGGTCGAGAGGCCGAGGACGACCCCACTCCCCCGCCGCTCCTCCAACTCCCTTCGCCTTCTCTCCCTCACCGCGCTGGAGTTGGGCGCCGGTCGCTCATGGCCTCCGAGCTCCATGGCCGTCACCGTTTCCCTCTCCATCCCACCACCACCGCCCGCTCCATCGCGCCCCCGCACCTCCCCTCGCCCCCTATCCCGCAGATCCCAGCCATTTCGCCGACGCACTGGGCCGGGTTACCGCTCGCCACGTAGCCAGACGGGTGGGCCGAAAGCCGCCACCGCCGCTGTGATGTCGCTCGCGTGTGAGGCCAGTGGACGCCGCTACCACGCAGCACCGCTTCGTTGCCGCGGGCCGCCGCCGAGCCTAAGCCGAGGTGGTTCAACGTAACACCGCACCCGACGCCGCCCCTCGTTCGTGCGATGTGCGAAGAAGAAGAAAGAAGGAAGTAGAAGGAGGACCAACATTTAAATAGAAGCTTTTCCAGATTCCCAATGTAAATTTCTTAACTCATATAAATAGTGTTTTGTACTTACTTGTAATTTCATAAAAGTCCGAGGGCCTTTTTGCAAAACCGCAGTGGCCATTCTGGCCAAGGCTTTTATGGGCCGGCTCGCTACTGTTCAAGATAAATAAATCTGGGCCGAGCCAAGTGGCTTTAGGCCCAATGCCGATTTTCCTTTTTATAAAATGTTTTATGAATTTCTTTTATGGTGAATAGTGTCATTTTTGTTATTTTCATATAAATTCAAATAATGCTTCTAAAATTCTGAAAATTTTTGTATAGCCTTCCCTTGAGTATGTGTATCTATGAAAATTTTGAAACTTGAGTTTTGAATAGTTTTTGCATGATTTAAAAATACAAATTTTAATTGAAAAATGCATCTTTCATGATTTTTAGAAAATAAAATATTTATTCAAAAAATCATGAAAATTTATTTGGTACTGTTTTATGATGTGTCCTATTTGTATAAAAAGTTTGGAGTCATTTTGAAGTGCTTAAATTATTTTCTATTTTATGCTCTATTATTTTATGTGTTTAAATGTTATGTTTAGTGTAGAATGACTTAGGTTTTGTGTGACTTTGGGGTTGTTTTGTGAATCTTGGATCATACCACAATCAAATGGTCCTTGAGAACTCTTTTAGGCAATGGTGATGATATCTTGTAGAGTAGTTCAACAAGTTGGTTGTGTTGGGTTGCAACTTTATCGTGAGGGAAAGTTGTATTCAAGTTGTTGTCATTTCATGCATCCATCAAGCATCATATTTATATTTCATCATGCTAAAGTATGCATCATCATTTACGTGTAGTAAACGAGAGAGAGTGATATGGTTCACGATGATCGAGCTTTTGGAGAAGGTGCATCCAACCGAGGTGTTGGTGTCAAGAGTGACGATGGGTGGTCCAACTTCGAATCTAACTTTTCCCTCGCAACACAGGCAAGCCCGGATACATTTAAACCCTTCCTTGTATTTTACAAAGCTTTTAAACTTATGTTTATGATATGTTGCATTAAGTAATTAGGAGTTGAGAGATAACCTAATTGCCGCATTACCATCCTTGTTTATTGCAATATCATCCTTGTTAACTTTGTTTAATTTCGAAAATGCTTAGTATTGCTTAGCCCCGCTTGTTTAGTTAAGCTTTTTCATCAAAATGTTTTAATTATGAATATGGTTCTCTTTTGGAAGAATAATGAGGTGTAGTGTTTAATTTGAGACCCGGACGGGACACGGGTTGTGTCTTTGGTGGTTAAGCCGACGGGGTTGCCTCGATCGTGCTTGTTCCGCTCGGGTCGATTAAGGACCTTTCGTTGATTGGCCCTTGGATCAAGAATTTGTTATATCGCCACATATACGAGTAAGCCCAAGATCTCGGAGGTGAGCCAAATCAGGAACGTACAACCGCCAAGACCGGGAGTGGAGAGATGGCGGAGTACATGTTACCCTCGTGGGTTAAAGTCCCGGATTGGAGGTGTACGGTACTCTCGGGTGGCGTAGGACGCGGTCCCGTTTTGGACGGTCTGAGTGAGGGTTGACATATGCAAGTTTAAGTTCTACATATGTCGTGGTGGTGAGGTATCCCCATTTGGGTTTTAAGCGGTTCGAATCGGCGTTTGCTCCACGAGAAAAGGAGACTTGATCCTCGCACCCTTCTTAAGTAGTAATTGATGGAATATGGTTTTGAGGAAAGAAAGTTGGTTTATGAAAGAAATGTTTGCTCTAGTATAGAATCACCTAGAGTATAAGTTACTAATTTGAAACTAAAACCTTGAAAGTAAGGATTCACTTTTATTAAGCTTTTCAACCAAAACGAGTCCTTGATTCTTGCTAAAAGCCTTACCTTGAATCCTATTAGACCAAAGATTCTTGAGTCTTCTCCTATTTTTCTTTAGTCGGGTAAGTCTTGTTGAGTACTCCGTACTTCGGGGTTTGTTAACCCTTGTTGCGGTGTTGACTCGTCTTTGTTAACCAAGGTTATGTCGGTGGGCACGACATGATCCGGTTGTCTTCTAGTCTACTCGGCTTCCGCAAATTAATTAAGTTAAGTTTACTCAAAAGTAACTTACTCACATTTTGTAAAATTAATGTTATTATTCTTTTTCGCACTCGATCTATATTTTTGTAACAAATGTTGTAATGTTGTAGCTACTCCTTTGTTGATCCCGGTATGAGTGGTGTGTCGGGGTTTAGATGACACTCGACAAACTTCTTAATTTATTGGGTGCATACCGCTTTGTTGTCGAGGTCTTTGGGACAATGACAAAAGGTGGGCCCAGAATTAGGAGGTTCTGTTACAATAGCCTTGGAAATACACACTCAGTTTCATCCTAGTGAAAACTCATTTCTTCTCCCGTCATAAAATTCTTACCATGTCATTTTTTGTCTTATTTGCCATCTTGTTTAGGGAGTTTGAAACCTCTATAAAAACCTCCACAAATACTTAAAAGCTGAAAAGATTCTAGTACTGAAGCAAAAGTTCCACGAAACAAGACGAGAGTTGTACCATGAGGGACTATAAACGAAGTTCGTTTAGAAGTAAGGATAAGAAATGGATGGCTTACAAATTAAGCAAAACAATGGTGTAAATAAAGGCCGAGGGCCATTTGATACCTTTTGACACCCAAAAAATACTACTGCAGAAAATAGTTACCCTATGGTGCGGTGGTTGGATTCTTTGTTGCATTTAAAAGTAATATTTGGTGTGGAGTAAACCGTTGGCCAGGGCATCCACGCCATCAGTTTTTCCCCTGGCCGTCTGATTCGTGATGAGCGGTTCGGTGGTATGCAAAACACCCCCAGTCACCTACCAATATATACAGCTCCTGCCGTAAAAAAAAAAAAAAAAAAAAAAAATCACGCCTCCACCTCGTCTCCGTGTTCCTCCCGTGGCTCTTGCAACCGCCGCCGCCGCCTCCGCCTCCGCTCGTGCCTCCCCTCCCCCTCCTCTACTCTCTCCTTCCTCTCCCACTGTCCTCTTCCTCCGCCCTCCCTCGCCTGCCTCCCACCTCGTCACCGGCGCGGTCTCAACCCTAGCCCTAACCATGGTTTCTTCTCTTGCCCAACGCGAGCAGGGCGGCGATGATGGTGCGCGCGGCGTGGTGCCTGCGGCCACCCCTCCTCTTCCTCCTCCTGCTTCGCGTCGTCTCGGCGGGCCGCGCGACGCGATCTGCTCCTGGCTGCTCCGTTGTTCCCTAACTCGGTTTCGTCCCTTCCCCCTGTTCCTTCTAACCTCTCCTGGGATGGCTACTAATCTTGAGGCGATTTGTCCCTAGATTTATTGTTCTCCTGTTTAGTCCCTTGGTATGAGATTTGTTTGATTTTTTTAGTACACTGCACTGTTTAGTTGTATCTGTTTCCTTTGTTGGTGCATGCCTACTAAATTCATATATGCCTGGCTGCTACATAATTTATGGTCAAAAAAATTATGGTAAAAAAATACAGATGCCTAGCTGGTAAGTAATTTATGTTGATTATTTGCTAAAAGAGCTTTTGCCCTACATGTGAGGACATACAAAATCAGCGATGCTCAGCTTATCTTGCTTCTCAAGTTTATTTCAATTTTGAGAAGACAGCTTTGGTTTATCTTCCAATTTTATGTCTTCCAGTTTATCTTGCATCTGAAAGAGTACCTACCTCTCAAGTTTATTTAAATTTTGGTCAGATACATGCTAATAAAAGGTCTACAACCTGCCCCTGCCATGCTTATATTTGCAGTTGCTACCATTGTGGTTAGCATTCCTATATTCATGGCAGCTAACACTATACATTTAGATTTGGGTGGCTGCTGAGTTTATCAAATAACCATGCTACTGACTGGTCATACATCACTATTATCTTGTACTGTTGAGTTGGCTGATGGATGAACCTGTTTCATTGTTGAAAATAAAATTCACACCTCAAGTTTTGGTAGTCTGTTATCTCAGCAACCTTTGCCTTCATTTTGGTTTGTGGGATTCAAATGTTAACATTTCGAGCTCACGTGTCTTTGGCCTACGATTGGGGTGACACACCTCGGATCAAAAGTTCTAGGCCAGCGTGGTTGGAAAATCTGGTAGCACTTTTGAGCTTACCACTATCGTTTGACATTCTTTTGTTCTCTCTTCCTTGATTAGCTTGTTCTGAATGAGTTTACTTTAAAGTTTTTCCGGATTGATGTTATTAAAGACCAAGAGGCTGTAGAAGGTGGTTAATTTGACATCTTCAGTTTTATGATTCCAAAGAGCACTGTTGCATCGCATACCCTCTCACGAAATCTATCTTCATGGATCATCGATGCTATTTACAGTGATATGTGATAGCCTGGCACATTTAGTGTTGTCAATCAGATTCTAGGGCATCGAACACGCCTGATGAAAGGATCCAACATATCCTAGCCACATTAAAGGTGCTAACTTTTGTATTGTTTCTGCTATCAAGATCCGGTGCTTTGTGTGACAGGGGTGGCCTTGCGTTAAGGCATGTCTGGGAAGCTTGGCCTTACCAGTAATATTGCCATGTTTGAATATGTTCTGGTATTGATATACTGCCATTCCTTTCAGGTTTTACCATGCCTATGACAACTACATGACTTATGCATTCCCTGTATGTTAGCAGCCACTTTACTTTTGTTCAATTGGTCATTGACTAGCACGAGCTAATGTTCTTTATTGATACCTTTCTTGAGTTAAAAGTATTCATTCTTTTTATGAGCTTTATTTCTATGCCCATCAGACAACTATGTGTGATTAGTAAAGCTCTACAATCTACATAGCATGCATCTCCAGTTTCCAGTTGGGCACGCAAAGGTTCATGAGTAAGATTATCACTGTAAAATTTGTTTCATGTGTTCCTTTCTCTTACCTGTACTTTGTCTACTATTACAGCTTTGGGATGTTAAGATGGATTTCGGTCCAGTTGCAACATTCTAGGTTCATGGGTATCTAAGGCCTAAGGTAATTTCTTCCATCTTAAGATAAATATTTAATGATTCTTTGTGGACAATGGATAGCACAAATTTTCGCTGGAGCCAAACTGATCCACGTGTTACTTCAAACTGTAGTTAATGTCCTCTTATAATAATGGCGCTGCAGTGAAGCCTGGTTATTCTATAAGCAATGGGGAGGGTACGGCTGTAGTTTTTTGTCGTAAAACAGCGGGCCTAGCAATAATAGTACGTGCTTAGTAAAATCCAGTACAATTTAGGATCTGATGGTCTTTTGAGCTACCGTCCTAACTGAGTAAGGTGACACCATTGTGTTCATGGCTGAAGCTCATCTATTTGATGAACTCTTCATTTGAGAAGCTACTATGAAGATGTGTGTTTCAAATAGAGTCAACCATTCTAAATTGCTCCTATGGTTGCCTCCAGTCTCAAGCTATGTAACAAACTCCTTACAAGAGAGCTATTTAAAACATATCAAAATAGATGTTATTTAGCCTGTGCAAATAACACTAACAGACATGTTGTAAAGCTACTTCCAATTGCAAAACTGTAGATGAAGAGCTGTAGGAAATATAGAATTTCCTCCGTACATGTTCTATATATTCTTCGTCTTTGAGTAACGAAAGTGTAGTCGTTATTATAGCTGTAGGTTGTGAAGGAAGCTGCTACACGATAACTATCTGTTCCACTTAACTCTTGTTTCTAGAATTTTGTGCCATCAACATACGTGTGATTCCTTAGATTTGTGTCAGTATGTATGGTATCCTTGTGTACAACCACATTATGTTTGTCAACTGAAGTTTTTTTCTTCTCCCATATCAGGTTAATGTTCTTGGCATTTTTATCATAAAAAAGTTTGTCATTATCTGACTTTGATTTGTTAGGCTATGACTACCTTGCATGGTTAAATATATTTCTTTTTGTATTTGTTTTCATACTACACATTGGATTTCAAATTCTCTGACGTGCCTACTACTGCCTGTTCAAACTTAGGTTCATAACTATTCACATGCCATCTGCTTCTTTCTTGGCCTCATGATTCATGTGTGCAAGGCTCTGGTTCCATAATCATGAGGGTTTATGCTTCTAAATTGCTTATGTTAACTAATATACAGATTGGTGCATGAATTCTAAGGCGCATATAAAAATAGGGGCCAAAGCATTGGTATTTGTTGCTTTAAAAAAATCTTCCATATCATTACGGTGTGTTTGCAGCCATTGTTTCTTTAAAGAATGTATATTGCTCTGGCCAATCCCTAGGATGATTACAACTAAAAAAAATCTTTCAAATTATGTCCAGTGCCTATTTCAGGTCTGAACTAATGTTTCTTGACTTTGACTAGGTGCTTGCTGATGCCCATGGGCCACCTGCAGAAAAATCAGCATTAAACATAGCTGCATTCTTTGAGTGAGTACAGACAAAAACATGTTCTCTTTTTGGAATGAGTGTAGAATTGCCAGAGATACATTGTCCACTGCCGATAGTCTCTTAGCTGCATTCTTTGATGTTTGATATAGTGTCAGGTCCTCTGCCCTGTTGTCAATTGTGTCTATTTTATTTCAATACTTAGCTGCGTTCTTTGATGTTTGATATAATGTCAGGTCCTCTGCCCTGTTGTCAATTATGTCTATTTTATTTCAATGCCAAAAAAATCAGTTCAGTTGCCTGTCGTATCTACAACTGACAAAAGCATTTGTCTTCTGTATTTCAGGTTCACCAATCTGTTTTCCAACAGGTTCTCATGGCCAAACAGTTGCCCAGCCTCAACTATACACATTGACTTAGCTTGGAAGGTACAGATGGATTAAAATTATCTCATCACCCTATTCTATGCCTCTCCCCTACTTAAAAGTGTATGGGCATATCTTAAGCGGTCTCACAGTTAACTTCTCGAATCTCAAATCCCCATTTTTTTTCGTCTCTACAGCTTATGCTGATGCTTTTATCAAGGATAGAGCTTCATTCTCAAGAAATGAATAATGAAAAGCTTCAGAAAGTTAAAGACATTGGTATGGAAAGCTTCCCTGTCCGTTAAGGTCTTACACTAATGTGATGCCGAACAAGTTCAGAGTTATATTCTTGTTATCAAGTACTGCCACTATTCTGTAAACTATATTACCAAGCATGATGGACTTTATGTCTTACTCAACTTCGGATCAGCGTGAGCTTGATTTCCAATAGGATCAGCTTAGTGTTTGCTCTTTGGTGGCCTATTATATCACATCTTGCTTAGTTTCATGATTGTGGCCTAAGATTTATGTGTCGTTTTACTTTTGAATATGATAATAAAAAATTGCAGATGTATCTTTGTTTGAATCTGCCTGTAGGCCACTGCCTTTGCCCCTGTTTTTCAGCTAAAAAGAAGTACCATGGATTTGAAACGGAAAAGAGTAACAAATTAATGTGCCATGCCAAAACAAAGATGGTAATATGCTTGTACAGATGTATTTCTTTCCACTGTATGTCTTTTTCACAGATGGTAATAGCTACGGTTTGGGCTTTAGATCCGCCACCACCATGGATGCCCCAACCATCACTGGAGCTTTGTGGGTTCGTGGCCCTGAATTGTCTCCTCCGGTAAGGTGGGTGACTGACATTCTTCAACGAGCAAGGTGGCGTCCGGATTCCTCCTTAGACTCCTTAAACAAGTGGAGCGTGGATGCTTCATATGATTTGGGGGAAACAGAGCGGATCGTAAGCCGAGAGAAAAACTGGTACGTGACCTCCTACTTCTGGTCTAATATTGTTTTGTTCAGGTGCAGAGGCGTTGCCTTACTGACGAAGTTATTGTGTTCTTGAAGAAAGAGTAGAGAAGGAAGACTTGATGTTTGCTGCTTGTTTGATGTTTTGGTAAAAAGGAAGTGGTTTCTAGGACTATTTTAATCAATTGCTTCCATCAATTCAGATGGTAAAAGATTAGTAGAAAATTGCTTACTGAAAAGTCTGAAAACTCACACACATGAATATTGGACATCCTGTCAGTTTCTTGCAGTGTCTTAAGAGTTGACATGTGTTGTTTAGTTCTATTTCTATCAATCAAAGATGCAATTTCTTGGAACAGGTATATCAAGTTGTGAACAGCGCCCACTCAAGTGTCACTTTGGGTGCTGAAACCTGAAACTGAGATCTGAGACTGAAGTTTTTTTTTATCAATCTCATATTCCTGTAACCTGAAACTGAGAACTCAATTTACTTTGGTTTGGTGCTTGTCTTGTAAGAAATCTGCACCATGATCAAGGGTTTTTATATTGGCCAATTTATTTCTACTAAAAAAGCGTTGTCGAGCTTCTATTCTTCTGCATAATATAATTCTACACACAAGATTTGTTTTCCTGAACTACAGAATCAGCTATAAAATTGAATTAAAACTTAGACTAATGCTATGATTTGTATATGCTTCTTTAGACACATGACAAGAATAGAGATAAATGTACATAACTGAGGTGGCATTGGTGCATTGGCAGAATCAGGGTGGTGAACAAGGAAACCTGTGAACTATGTCTTTATTCACATGTTTGAGTACTAGATAGAAAAAGATCTACATTCATTAGCACATAGAAGTCATTAATTGCCTGAAATAAATTAACATTCTGATCAGCAAAAGCATTGCAATTCTCAGTAATTTAGATTACCAAAAAAAATTACACCATAGTTCCTATGCTGTTCCTATGCTCAACGTGTTTAGGTACTCAACGAACAATGATTGTCCAACTATGATGCATGTAAGTCGTTCCTTTCATATATAAGAACATGTGAAATATAGTACCCGTAGCAACACATGGGCATGTACCTAGTGATGTGATGAAATCTCAGCAGTTCCTTAGTGAGTTCCCCTAATTTGTTCGGTCTGCATTTGATATGTTGGTGGATTGTAATCACCGGATTTATCGAGGGAGCTGCCATTGCTATTGGACTAGCATTTGAATGGCCTACTCGGGCTTATTCATCGCACGAGCAGCACTGTGTCATCATCGCCGCCATCGTTGTATCGGCATCTTGTGCTTTTCACTTCGTGAACAGAACATAAATTGTGTCTTTAATAGAAATTTGCAATGACAATTATTAAGAATGGTGTACCATCTTGTACAATATGCTTTGTTATCTTTTTTGTAAGAAGGGCTTATTTCTCCTCGACAAAGCATGTCATATTCATTCTTTGGTAAAATTATTTCATTTTCCAAATATGATGGCCTATCACGTACAATCTAAAGACTATTGTATTGTGTATATATATTGTTGCCACACTGTGTGTAGGAGTGGAACCAAGTACTCTGTCGTTCAGGATTGTGTTTTTATACATTTATCCAAAACACACGTGGCCAATACATCACAAGCGCGTGGGGGCGCGCCAAATCACTAGTTTCTTACAACACTTTTTTTTGCCCGCAGGCCGCAGGTCTAGTGCGTGAATAGTGATTGCCCCGGCCTTTTTTCACTTTGGGAAAACCTTATTGTTACACAACTTGGTCCTTTGTGGAGCCACTCCAAGTCACAAAGTTGGTCATTAGCCAAACACCTCTATCGTCTACATGTGAAGTTGCTGGGGGGATGTGGTGCTTTTCTTGGGGCTGACGAGGAAGCTTCTAAGCTACGTGATAAGTTGTAATATTGTTGTATCTCTTTTGCATAGCCATCAGCTAGTATCTGAATTTGAAGTTTAATTTTGAGCACTAACGGACAATTAGGAGTAATTATTATTAGAGCTAACATCGCTCTAAAACTGACCTTTACTTTCAAGGTTCTGAACTCACTGACCGTAATACTTGAGCTAGCGAGTTATCCCATAAAAAAGTACGACTGTGTTTAGTTCCCTCAACTTTCTATTACACGGGTTTGAATTTTCCTTCATATTGAATCTTTGGGACGCATGTATGAAGTATAAAATATAGGTAAACAAAATATCTAATTGAACAATTTGGATGTCCTTTACGGAGGCGATTTTTTTTAAGCCTAATTAGATCATAGTAGGATAATATTTATCATAAACAAACGAAAAATTGTGATAACGCCAAATTCAATACTACCATGAAATTTTCAGGTACTAAACACACACTACATTGGGGAGTGAACCCATTTTTTTCCCTTTTTTTTTTTGCGAGGAGGGAGTGAACCCACCTGGAGTGACTTTTTCTTTAAAGTAGTAAATTAATGGGAATATACATCACTACACATTGGAGGGTACTGTGTGGCACACATCGCTAATCGTCAGTTGAGAGTTGAGACTTGAGAGACGAAGCGCTTCATCTGGCATGACCATCACTGAGACGGCAGCACGGAAGCTCCTGCATGGCGGCGCCGCGGGCACCATCGCCCAAAGCGTCGCCGACGTGGGCGGCATCAGCTTCGGCCTGTGGGAGATGGTGACCGGCTTCTTCGCCGACATCCTCGCCTACCTCTTCGCCGCTCTCGCGGGCGCAGCCCACCTGCTCGTCCTGCCACTGGAGCTGCTCTGGCAATCGCTCGTCACCGTCGTGAACGCCGCCGCGGGCGCAATCGCCTCCGGCCTTGATGGCCTGTGGCAGCACGTCACAGGTTTCTTCTCCCACATCTTCGCGACCATCGCTGGTGCGGCGCACCTGTTGGTCCTGCCGCTAGAGACGCTCTGGCAGTGGCTCGCTACCAGTATGTCCAACGCCGCGGGCGCCATCAGCTCCGGCGTCGACGGCCTGTGGCAGCATGTCGCGGGCTTCTTCGCCCACATCTGCGCGGCTATCGCCGGCGCGGCCCACCTGCTCGTCAGGCCGCTAGAGACGCTCTGGCATTGGCTCGCCACCACCATGACCGATGCCGCGGGCGCCATCAGCTCCGGCGTCGACGGCCTGTGGCAGCTCGTCGCGGGCTTCCTCCCCGGAGCCTGGGCCGCCGCGGCGGGCGCAGCACACCAGATCCCGCAGAAGCTGGCGGAGCTCTGGCGGTGGCTGCAGGCCGTGGCCCCCGTCGCGCTCCCGTACGTGCTCGGCGTAGCTGCGGTCGTCCTCGTCGCGGCGCTCGTCTGGTTCTGCTGGCCGGCCCTCTTCGCCGTCAGCGTGGCTGTCGGCCAGGCACTCGTGACTGCCGCCTGCTACTTCGTGCAGGGGTTGTTGTTCGTTGGCGTCGCCGTTCGGTCGGCGTTCGTCTTCCTCCTGCCGCCGTGCACGCAGTGCCTGATCAACTGCGGCACCGAGGTCACCATGAGGGGCCCCGGGCGCCGCCGGCATGCTAATATCGCGCGCGGCCTTCGTGGCCGCCCGGTGCTATACTTCCCAATCATGCGAGCCGCTCCACCCATCGTGACCGCCACGGTCTTCTGCTCGGAAAGGGTGGCCTTGCTCGTCGCTGCCCCGGTCGCTGCTCTTTTCAGAGCCGGGTGAACTGGTGAAGCTGCAAGCAGAAGTCAGGGAAATAGATCCTACGAAACCTCCAGGAATGTTATCGATCGAGTATGAGTATGCAAATGTGTCATTGTTTTTACATCCATCGTTTAAGTGACTAATAAAACTCGAGGAAATGTCTCTTGCATCATTTGTTACTAATTTGATGGTTTATTACTCACTGGTTAAATACCCGTGCGTTCTTCTGAGGGGGTAACTAAGTTTTATATAAAAGACATGGATCGCATGATTTTAGCAAGCAATACTATGAAATTAAACAATGATATTAAAGTGTCATTTAATCCAAACAAAGTGGTATTTAATCCAAACAAGTTCTGCAAAAGTAACACAGTCAATTATGATTTTGCGGATTATTTGACATCAAACATTCAGGATATACACCATGCACAAGTAGCTGCATATAGAGACCGAGAATGTAACATGTACAAATGATTTTATATACATATATTGTGCATATAACACCTCCGTGTAGAGTCGATAAACAATTTAGAAGTACCTAGAAATATCAACAAATATGTGTAAGTATTAGTCTATTACCTTGCTTAATGCGTTAGAACCTCTTTCCATACAATATTCTTTGTGAAAATTTCATCAATTGGGTTCATCTTATCCTTACCTTTTTTTTTTTTTCTTGTTGCATTTTTTTAGTTTTTCAATGCCATTCTTTCTAGCATTTTTTTCTTCTCCATCTTTTTGGCGCCTCCTCTCGTGCGTCCACATCAAAGGGGGGGGGCGAGAATCTTGATATTCGCTCTTGGCGTGGCTCTAGACATCGCAAACATACAACCGGCCGTGAGAGAACACGGTGCAGCGGATACACACCCACGTCGGGATAGTTTGGCCCACGTGACTTGTTGACAGTCATAGCGAAGCTCAACCCGATAGGAAAGCGCTTCCTCTTAAACTCAAGCGGGAACATCTCATCGGATGGGCACAAAGGGTATTCGAGGAAGGAATACCCGCTTCCCAAATCTTTGCCCCACCACGGTTTCGTGTCAATTGTATTTCTTGAGAACCCCGCACCGCCAGCCTTGTACCGTTGCATAGCCCATTAGCGGGATCAATATTCGAAGCAAGATGATAGGACACCCGAGCTTGAGCTTCAAGGCGTGTGGAGGCAAGCCGTTGGGGTTGGGGATCGT
This sequence comes from Hyparrhenia diplandra, assembly GCA_015847255.1. Taxonomy (NCBI): domain Eukaryota; kingdom Viridiplantae; phylum Streptophyta; class Magnoliopsida; order Poales; family Poaceae; genus Hyparrhenia; species Hyparrhenia diplandra. The sequence continues at coordinate 27,037 of JADLZK010003508.1, forward strand.
TAAGGAACTCTCTTGGATAGTAGTTATGTGGATCATCTATGGCGAGTCAAAACTATGATACACCATCTCGCCACCCTACAACATATCAATCATTTTCATATTGATCATGTCCACCCGGTCGTTATGCTTAGATAAAATCGCTACGGTGGTGATGTAGTCTTTATTCGCCATGTTTGCGTTTAGGTGCGGAAAGATGATGTCGATCAATGTACGAAGATCCTTCTCGGCATCTCCCGAGTACGGGACACAGATCTTATCCGGAATCCGCACATCGTCATCTCGATAACGCGTCTTCCGTTCCATTACCAATGCGCAATGATAATTTGCAAACCACGGGTCACTCGAGCCCTCATGTTGCGGACGAGCTTTAGGTGGCGCATGGATTCCCAAATATGAGAGCTTCGTAGACAAGCTCCATTTGTTTGAGCCCGGATCCTTTTCGCACTTGAGGAGGACATCAATGCGAAATCCCCACCAAAGACAACTATCTTCCCACAAAACAGAACAACTATCTTCCCACCAAACGTAAGGTCCGACCGGCTCATTGTATCTCTCAGAGGCTCTTGTCTAGTGTCCCACATTTTGCCTCCTTGTCATAGATGCCTCGTCCCCATATTATGAGAGTGTGGTTAGTTTGGTATCTAATTACGATCCACATCTAATGGCATCAGCACCGACAGAGTGTGGTTAGTTTGGTGAGGAGATGCAAACATATAAATATTATGTGAAAATGAAATATACCTCCATGATTTCTATTGGTAAGGTCCCCAAAAGGTACCCGATGACCGATTGGCCGCGTGTGTCCATCAACACAACCTGTCAACTATGCATGACACCACAAAGCAAAAGGACTCTTGCTTCTCAGCGGAGGTAGAGAGCAACAAATCTGGTAACAACAATTGCACTTGAAAGCAATAGCTTCGGTACAAAATCTATGAATTTGTATAAAAATGTCATGCTACGGGACAGCTAAATTTTTCTATTAAAAACACATGGATCGCATAATAAGATAACAATACTGTAAAAATAAATAACAATATTAAACCATGGGAGTAACTTGGATCGCATGGTTTAGGTCTTGCATGCACGATGACGCAAGAGTATTTATAGATTGATGACCATCATATTAGGTGTCAGACTGTGTTAGACTAAAAAGTAGTACACAGAAACATGCATGCAAGACTTGAAGAAGTAACTTGAATGAAATAAAAAAAAATTGTTAAATTGAATTTGTTAGACAGTAACATTGGTAGACAGAGACTTGAAGCTGAATTTTGTCTGAAAAGCATTTCTAAACATTACCAGGTTTGTAAAAATCCTGAATAACTGCAAGATCCAAATTTGTTGCTGCTTCACACAATCTGTCCGTTTGTCTTGACGGTTCCAAATTCTAAAACAAAGAATGTACCATTGAACAACTTAACAGTACAACAACGATAAATAGTACAACAGCACTGAAAATCCCTCACTGATATATATATAGCAGGAGCAGGCCACAATAAAAATTGGTAGACCCTCACTGAACGTATTGATTAGATCCAAAGGAAACATGAATTAATTTACTGAACCATAACGCAGTATGCAGACATGATGTTTTTGAAACGTAATAAAATTAAACAATATAATTTTTTAGTCAGACCAAGGATCAATAAAAATCAGATCCCTTCAACATCAAGAAGGCCAGCTACATAAATTCTAATTAAACTATCGTGGATGCCCAGATGTTTAGAGTTAGATTGTCTTCATGATTTTGAGTACAACTGTAGCACTATAGCAAAATGGCTTCATCCCAATGCATCATTTCATGAAACCATCTTTTAACATTTTCATCCACCATCATCATGTTTACTTATTTTTCCATTCCAATCAAGAGAGAAGTAAATAACAACAAGTACGTAATTAAACAATTTGGATGTAATTACTCTCTCGCAAGTCGCAACAGTCGTCCAAGAGCACAAGACAGCCAGATGTCCGGCGCCACGACGAGGCAACCCTGATGGGGATGCGGCGCGCAAACAGGGCACCCAGAATCGGCGGATCGACGAAGCAGGAGCGGTTCGGCGCTGCGCTCGACATGGGCAGCGTCCGACGTCGAGGCGGCAGCGTACGACGCGTCCAACAGCGTCGCGCCCGGCTATGGCGTCACGTATGCACGGCGATGGCCCGTCCGACGGCGGCGTCGAGTCCGGCTATGGCGTCGCGTGGGTTCGGCGGCGGCGCGTCCAGCAGTGGGGTGCCGGAGCGTCGAGACAGCGTCGCGTCCAACAATGCCAGCGTCGGCGTCGTTGAGGCGGCAGCGCGTCGCAGTGGGAGCGGCGGCGTCGTCGTCGAGGTGGCAATGCGTGCTGTGTGGGGGCGGGCAGTTTTTCCCAGGAGCTAGATTTAGGTGGGAGGTTGAGAAGATTTTAGAAAGGTGGAGGCGTGCTGTGATTTTTGTGATAGGATTTGTTGACCACGGGGCGGAGAGATGCGTGCCAGGATTGTTTCTAAATTTGTCAAGTGCGGAGGAGGGATATCAGGGAGGGGAGTGATTGCAGGGGAGTGGGCTCACCTTCCAATTTGGAGCGCCGGGGTCATGCGGGTGGTTGCTGGTTTGATTTGGAAATAAATCGCATGCAGCAGCAGAGAGAGAAGAGGGATCGCACGGGATGCCAACTGCGGGTGGATTTATTTTTGTTTCCTAAATACGGATCGCAGGGGTGGGGGCTTTCTTATTTTTGTTTCCTATTTTTATGGGTGATTGTTCGACGGGGAGGCGCGCGGTTCGCACACGTGGGGGGGAGGGCGAAAAATTTGTCGCACCATCCGAAAGTCTTACTTTTTGATTTGTGACTAAAAAACTCCAGGAGCTTTCCTTTTTGTTTTACGAAAAAAAACTACTGCAGATCCACTTTCCTAAGCCTTCATTGTCAATTACAGATCAAATTGACTGTCGGACTTTTGATGTCGGCGGTCGAGTCAGAATCCTAGCTCGACGGCCGATGCATTTTTGCGGCAACATTAGTAGCTTGAGATAACCCTTACTGCAGTATGGCAACAATTTGAGAAATTGCTCGCTCTGAGTCCGGCTACCGTTCTCGTCTTTTTTTTTTTTTTTTTTTGAATGCGCTCTCTTCAACTTGGAAACATGCATGGACGCCGCATGCAATGCTTTCAAGTTCCCATGAAGGACGATTCATTTCCCAACGCGCGCTCTTCGTCTCTTCGAGTTCCCAGGAGGAGCAAATGCGCACGCATGAAACTCGAAACGCAACGTGAAAAAAAATCGGTCGGATGGGGAAAGACCGCCCCCACCGGCATTGTTTTTAAGGCGGGTCTCGATGGAGAGTTTCACCTCCCGGTTTCAAGATGTGAAACTTTGGAATGAAATAGGCGTCTCCCCCAATGCACAGTTCATTCATTGCACGGTTTCATAGGCTCAAGGGGCCCACACCTCTCTCTTATTGCATGGTTTAATTGCATAGTTTCATGGTGAAACTCTATTTGTGTCTCAATGGGGGTTTCACCGCCACGTTTCAAACGCATATGAAACAGTGGTTCAAAGGTTTCACCATGGTGAAACTCTTTCCCTTCTCTCTCTCCTAGAGGTTTCATGCAAAAAGTGAAATTTTGCTGATGTGGCGCTGCATTTAATGTGCATGTAAACACTCATGAAAACCCCATTGAGACTGGCCTAGAAGAAACTTCGGTTTACCCGGCCAGAAAAATTATCAAAGCCAAGTCACCCCCTCACACTAGGAGCCTTTAACCCATGAGAACTAGGATCCTCGATCCTGAGAACTACGATTCTCGATCCTTCGGAGAGGGCTGGGCGGTATCCACCGTAACTCCTGGACCGGTATACATCGTCGCCCACAACTCGATCGACGAGGGGGACTGGGCCGGCTTTTACTTGGAGCTTTGGCACATGGAACTGAAGACCTGCCGCTCGAGTGTCCTCGTCAGGCCTTTGGCGAAACGCAACGTAGGCAAGCGGCCGTCAGCCTGCGGTCCTCCATCCTGCCGCTGCATATGCATCTCCTAGTACATAATTAAATGGAAAAAGTGCGGATTTTTCAATATATCATAAAGTTTCTTTTTTTCCTCTTCGAAAGCAGGACATATCACCTCCCTTAACTTTTCAAACCATGCAAAATTACCTCCCTCGAGCGGTTTTGAAGGTGGATTTGCTACAGTAACCATGGTTTGCTACAGTGCCAGTGGGTTTGCTACAGTCACAGTGTCTTTGCCTTTTTCTTTTTTAAAAAATTCGATTTAATCTTTAAAAAATCATAGTAAATTATAGAAAAATCATAAAATAAAAAATCAATTTTATTGGAGTCCACATGATTAGATCTACACAGTGAATATATAATATGATATGCTTCAGTACAAAGTTTTTGCTACGAAGGTTTTGTCTTTTTTCTTTTATATTTATAATTCGTAGTCTGCAACTTCTATAATTATTTTGTTAGACAAAAGCACACCATATTATATATTCACCGTGTAGATCTACTCATGTGGAGTCTAACAAAATTGGATTTTTATTTTATGATTTTTCTGTGATTTACTATGATTTTTTAAAGATTCAGCTAAATAAATAAAAAGAAAAAAGACAAAATCTTTTTAGCAAAAAACTTTATACTAAAGCATATCAAATTATATATTCACTGTGTAGATCTAATCATATGGAGTCGAACAAAATTGAATTTTTTATTTTATGATTTTTCTATGATTTATTATAATTTTTCAAAGATTCAACGGGATTTTTTTAAAAAAGGAAAGGTACTGTGGCTGTAGCAAACCCACTGACACTGTAGCAAACCACGATTTACATCAGAAGCAAATCCACCTTCAAAACCGCTCGGGAGGTAATTTGCATGGTTTGAAAAGTTGAGGGAGGTGATATTGCCCGGTTTTCGAAGTTGAGGGAGGAAAAGTAAACTTTTTGTGATAGTTGGGGAGTGAATCCGGACTTTTTCCTAATTAAATACAAGCGTCCGGCCGGCCCCGTATCACGTCCACCCCCACCACCACACACTGACACACAGCACATCATCTCGATCGCCCCGCCATGGCTTTCCCCGTGACTCCGGCGAGGAAGCTCGTACCAGGCGGATTGACCTCAGCCCGAACCGTCGTCTCCGGCGGGGCTCTCAGCTTCGACGCCGACGGCGCCGTCGACTTCTTCTCGGGCCTGTGGCAGCTCGTGAAAGCTAAAGCCGCCGAGCTTGTGGCTTACCTCGCCACCCTCTTCGCGGCTCTGGCAGAGAAGGTGGACGAGGTGTTCCCGCCGGAGACGCGCTCGGCGACGCTCCGGCAGTGGGTGTACGTGGCCGTCACCGTGGTGGTCCCGGCCGTGCTGGGCGCCCTCGTGCTCCGCTGCTGCTGGCGCTGCTGCTGCGCCGGCCGCGGGGCACGCGGGGACGCCGCTACATGGCTGCGCCGGGCCGCGGCGGCGCGCGCATGCCGCGGGGCGTGTTCGAGAACAACCCCGGGATTACTTCCGCGATCTCCGCGCTGGGATGCCCTCGTGTACTAGCGCCAGCTAGGCGTGCATTCGTCGATAGTACTCGCCTGTGTAACCTACTGCTGTACGAGTGGAGTACGTACAAGATCGAGTGTGCGTGTGTGGTTTTTATTTATGTGATGACGAACCATATTGATTATGATCAGTTCTGTATATGTATGTGCGTGACTGCTATATGTAACGATATCGTAGCAATTTATCACTTTATGTAGTGTGTGCGTGTATTTGGTCCTACACTCCTACTGTACTAGATTTGTATTGTATTTGTACATGTACCTTTTGTGCTCCTTTTGCATTGACGATGCAACACTGTACGTACAAGTTGGATCAGAGACTAGTCGCGTGGTGCTCACTTGCTTTGGGTGGATGTGGGATGCTCCAATTGGGGCGAGTTGCTTCGGCGTTCTCGCGGCCGGCCCCAACCACCACCGGCTGGGCGGCATCGATCAGTGTCCCCGTGGAAGAAGATGCTGTCACCTTCTTTTCGCATCTTTTTCCTTAAAATGAGGGCAGTGGGAGACATGATTTTGTTGCCTTTGCTAGTCAAGTCGTCTCCCCGAGGCGTCACAGGTCTAGCTAATCGTCTACGCATAGGTTAGGAATTGCTAGTATATGCTATGGAGTTTTATTTTAGTTGTTGATAAGATGTTTTTGGCCGGAGGAGGACACAAAATTTGGAATAAAATGAAGTACTTGGCACATCATGATGTATCCTTATAAAACAATATCATATCATTAATTCCTTGGTCTACCACTACCGGATTCCCAAGCTTTACCAAGTGTCGCACTTTGCTTCAGGCACTCGGCAAAGGAGATGAGTCCGGTAGTGAGGTTAGCAAATTCATCTCCGTCCCGGTAACTTGTATACTTTCTTTATAAAAAAAAAAAAGAAAAAAGAAAACTTTGTTTCAAGGAGTCAAATAATCTTAAGTTTTTACTGGAAATAATATCAATAGTAATATTTCAAATACACTTAATTACACATTGTTTCCTGTAGTGATCCAAACTTTCATTTGACTCTTAGGATATCTTTCCTTCAAAAAATGTCTCTATGGAATTGATTCATCCTTTTGATTCTTTGAATTTTATATGCACCAGTGGAGATCCCTCGTTCCACTTGATGTTTCTTTTAAGAAAACAAATGTTTTGGGGCCATATCAGTCCCTTGGCCTCAAGTGCATGTTATTTTCATTAATGGTATGATCTTCAAAATAGATTCATGTAAGTTTAAGAATTCCTAATTTGATTATTAACTTTTAGAACTGAAGATATCTATATGTAATATTATGTTCGTCAAACTAAAAAACGATGATAACACTCAGTATCTACTATCAAAAATATATATATGAAGAAAATACATTCTATTTTCTGTAAGAGGATGTAAGGAAAACATGACAATATGTTCAAGTGTAAGTGTTAATTTTCTTACAACATTTTTCTCTATAAAAGCCCTAAAGAAAAAAAAAAGAAATGGAGGTAGCTTCTCTATATAAACACCTCGACCACATCGGCGAGGCTCTACCCCTCTTCAGCTCTTACCAATTAACCCAAGAACACAAATGGTCACCACCACCATCACCACCACAGCTGAAGCCGAAAACCGTGAGTCCCTCGGCACGAAGGTCGATTGCACCTCACTGAGGCTCTTCCCCTTCGGCTCTTCCCAACCCACCAACAACAAAAATGGTCACCGCCACCACCACTGAAGCCGAAGCCCGTGAGTCCCTCGGCACAAAGCTGGATCGCCTGAAGGAACACGCGAAAGACATGGCCTCCAGGCACCCCGTCGCTGGAGCTGCGGCCGCTTCCGCCGTCAGCGCCGTCGGCGCCTACTTCCTGTGGCCCGTGGCGGCCCCGGCCGTCGCCATGATGAAGGCGCCCGGAGCCGGCGGCGTGCTTGTCTCCCGCGCGGCGTTTCTGGCCAACAAGAAGCTGTACTTCAAGCTCTTGCACACCGTGGGCGCTGCGGCGGCGGTCGCCGCTTTTGGCGTAGGAGCCGCATGCGGGCGTTTCAGGCTACCTTGTGTGTTGTTGACGAAGTGATTACTAGTAGTAATTTCTAGCGTTTGTACGTCTCGAGTTTGGATTATCTGTCAGAAAATCTATGTATGCGTGTATGATGCAGTACTTTTACTATTTTAATTTGGAAATAAAGCAAATAAGGTTCAAGTAAACATCCACACACAAAAGCGTTGGGAATAATAGCAGATTACAAAAAGGAGCACAAACAGCCTGAACAGGCGGCTGAATCCAAAGCGTAGCCTATTGTTTCTGCAGCTCCCGAAAGGATCACATGGCTTGGCGTGAAATCAGTTAAACACGACAGTGCATTTGCTATTTTTCATGTACCTAAAAATTTGCATCTGTTCATGCAACAACTATGAGCTATAAGATGAAAACCGAACGGTTCTGATGTAGTAATCTTGAAACAAGATTAAAGGACCACGTTAGTCTAAACCAAAAGACCAATTTCAGGCACCTACTTTTTAGGGAGTGTTTGATTTCAGGCCACACTTAGCCTATAGGAGTACAACCAAACAGCCTAGAGTAAAAGTTGGACTATATTTTTAGGGAGTGTTTGATTTCTAGGCATCCAAATTTTTCCCCAAAATCACCAACCCAAGTTGGACTACTATCCGAAATAAAGATCTCCGCTATGCAGGAATATATCGAAACTGTTTATTGCTATAAAACCAGCCGGATGATGATTAACCAAATGCATATAAAGAGAACAAATTTAAAACAAAAGAAAATTGGCTAGAAACTGTACCATCACACCAGTGCATGTTTTATGTTGTTGTGGGCCAGTTGAACTGTGCAGTATACTATCACGGAAACTGCTCGTTCTGAGTCACTGGTAAAGTGGAAGCGACGACGCATGCAGCTTCAGAGCTTCTGCATTTGATCCGGCTACCGTTCTCTTGTCTTTTTCAATGCGCTCTCAATGCTTTCAACTTGGAGCCTCTGCATGCAGGTGCACACGGTACGCGGAGGCTCCTCGAGTTCCATGAAGGACGATTCATTTCCCAACGCGCGCTATTCGTCTCTTCGAGTTCCAAGACGAACAAATGCGCACGCATGAATTTGAAACGCAACGGAGCCAAGCGGCCGCATCCTGCCGCTGCAGATGCATCCTACAACTACAAATACAAGCGTCTGGCCGTCCCCGTATCACACTGCATGCGTGCTCGCCGTCCGTCGTCCACCTCCACGGCTCCACCCCACACATCACATCATCTCGATCGCCCACCATGGCTTTCGGCGGAGCTGTTGCCGTTGCGGCGCTCGCCGTGGGCGCCGTCATCTCCTACTTCCTTTGGCCCGTCGCCGCCCCGGCTGCTGCCGTCGTAATGATGAAGGCGCCCGGCGCCGGCGGGCTGCTCATCTCCCGCGCCGCGTTCGTTGCGAACCCGCAGCTGTACTACAGCATCCTCCGCACGGCCGGCGCTGCCGCCGCCGCCGCCGCGTTTGCTGCGTAGCGCCGGGCCGCCACCGCATGCCGCATCTGATGATGGTATTATTGTACTAAATAAAAGATGGCGCGGGAGGCAGTAGCTTGCGAATTATTCACCTTTCCATTACGGATGTAATGCCCGATTCTATCATCTGTGTGTTTATCAATTTATATGCAAGCATACTATGCTCGTCGTGTCTTAAATCTCTACAACATAAAAAAGGATGAAAGTAAGATTTCGGTTTGGTGAGGTAAAAAATTTACAGCGTGCGATTGCAACAATTAGGAAAGAGGAAATCACCGCGGAAGTCACGCCCGGTCCATGCGTTTCAGAAAGGAAGGAAATTTCGCCGGCCTCGCTCGTGGAAGTCATCATGACTCCAATCGCATTCTACCCCTCGTGAGATCCCTCTCCTCCATGCGGCTGTGCCCCTCCCCGTGCGCTACTGCCTGCGTGCCTCTCTCCCCACGGTCGCCCACGCCACCTGATATCCCTCGCCGTCGCACTCGAGCCGTCGTTGCCCTCGCTGAACGAGCCCCCGCAACCGCGATCCCAGCATGCCGCCATCAGGAAAAGCCAAGCCTGAACGCCGCCGCCTCCTCTCCCTCCCTGTCACACTCGCGCCATTGTCGCCCTCGCCGAACAGATGGGCCCCAGCAATCGCAGCACGCCGCCATCAAGAGAAGTCAAGCCTGAATGTCGTCGCCTCCCTCTCCTTAGCTCGGGGCAAGAAGATAACCCAGGCCCTCAGATCCGGAGCTGTACGTGCTGCTGGGTGTGCAGGATGACATGGAGGAGCTCCTCGATGGCCGCCAGGCTCACCTCGTCAGCATCCTCTGCCGGCTCGGGGATCTCAGAGGAATGTTGCTTGTTCGCTATCTGATTTTGTTTGACATTCTTACTAGGCACTCTATGTTGATTATTTTTTAGAGATGATTTTCAGGGAGTGAAACTTGGGTTTCTGTACAAACTGGGACTGTGAATACAATCTGCATCCACTTCAACCTTAACTATAGATTGATGATCAAAATAGCTCGCTTCATAGCTTGTCTAATTAACTGGCGAACATTATTTCATTCTTCTTTTCTAATTTTGTGACAGGGGAGAATGAAGAAGAATGTGGCACACCCAAGGTAAAGGTTGAAGCAGCCAAATGCTCTGCGTGCTTTTGCTTTCCTGAATTGGTTGGCCATGTTGCGAAAAGGTAATAAATGGGCAAGAATGAGATGCTGATTATTCTGATTTCTGGTAGGAAGATTAGCTGTCCATATCATTGTGCAAATTCTATTGACCTCATTAATATTGGGCCATCTATTCAATTGATTCACAGCAATAGTACATCCAGTTGTGCTAAATCTACTTTGCACAGTGTCGTGTAGCTCATTGTGCCACTGTCAGCAAAGCCCTCTTGCAATTACCAGCGGCAAAAATGTCTCAAGGCTTAGCGTGTGCAGGAGCAGGTAGTCGCATCATCTTGCTAGCAGTCAGCTCATTGGTATGGGAATCTGTGGGGTTGATGACTAGCATGGAGAATCTGACAAGTGGGACTGTTATTTGACTTCGTGCAACTGTTATTGTGACCCAAAATTATGACCATGACCTAAGTATGCTGAATCAAGTCATGCCACGACGGCAAAGGTCAGGAGCAACATGGCACTGGGAGGAGAACAACACAGATTAGAAGCACATTGAAGCGAGTTGTGCACTTATGCCTTGTGCCCGTGACCAAAGTCTACAGTCAAGGCAATTATAGGAATTCTGATAGAAAGCAAATCAAGAGGAAACAATGGTGCATGATCAACTCATTGGAAAACTGAAATGGTGCCTGCTTGAAAAGTGGTAGATTAAAATTATTTCATTGCTTATTCAATATATTTCAAGATTCAGAATGATTGGTTAACACATTTATTTTAGGAGCATATAGGTCTTAGAATGCTTGATTACAAGAATGATTTGCAAATCCTTACTTAGAGAGCCAACCATGATTTTGTGCCTGTTTAATTTTTTTTTTCATTTGACCATACACACTTTCAAAGAAAACTATGATGTTATTGTGATATTCTCATGTTACCTGCATGAGACTAGGGCAGAAACTCTGAAACATAGTGAAACTTTCAGTAGTGACTTGGTAGGTCCTGATAATTTTTTTTAGTAGCTTCGCCCTGCAGTTGCAGGCACTTTTTACTACCTTTCTTGAGTAGCTTGGCATATATCGCTATTTGAAAGATATGAGATAATTGATGGATAGAAATGTTCCTTTGATTTAGTTATTCTTATCTATTTAACTTACTTTGTTGTTTATTCAGTCTATTTTATAGCCATGTTGGTATATAATGGATAACCAAATTTAAGCTTCCTTGACTTCTGCTATTGCACTATCCTGGCCACATTGAATACCTGCTGAACAGCACCACCATCTTCCCTGCACTGCCAACATGCCGTAAATTGTAATCCAAAGAGGGAAAGAAGGAACACAGAAAGAAGGAACACAGACAGTTCGGATACGGCATAGTTATTTATATAATGAGGAATTTTCAACTTGAAACCATCCTTATGAAAAAATTCTGTGATAAGAAGTAATCTAATTTCATATAAATCATCTGTGTTTCAGCCTGGTTACAGGTATGAAGACTTGAGAGGGGACAGTGGCCAGCAGACAAGAGACTGTAAGAGATTAATCTGGGCTTAGGTAATTAACAGAATGTTTCCCCTTCTTTTTTTTTCTCCATGTTCAAGGCAGTTCCAGCTGGTATTTTATCAGTGTTTGGCAATCTATTTCAGCCCTGACATTAGTTCCAAGCAGTCAGTTCGGTCCCGCTGATCAGGTAATTTCAACTTATTATTCAACGTCATATGGCTTATACAACTAACTACTGTAGAAACAAGACATAGTTTGGACACACTGCATCAAATAGTTAGGTGATTTATCTTAACCAGATTCCAGCATTCGAATTCCTCTTTGTCTGCTCTTTGTGTTCAGATTTAGGATGTAAATTTATTTTTTGATTGAGGTCAATATGCATGCCTGATAAAAAAGCGAATAATGCTTATAATGATCCAAGTTTTGGAACAAATAGTTTAGTGGAAAATTATTTGAGTAGTTTAGCTTCAATCTGTGCAGTTTGGCAAAAAAATACTGTACTTGTCACACTGAGAAGGAGCAGAGAGGAAGAAAACATAGGTGGTGTGCTCTAATTGTCTGAGAGAAAAGAAGAGGATGACTGTATGAAGCTCTGCTTCGTCCAAGCGGCATGTCTCATTGATGTTTAGTGAAATGGCATGCCAATGAGGTTTGTACCACATGAATGGAATATGTTACTACAACAGACACAATCTTAGATGAGTTTGTCAATCTTCCGTTCAAGTTATTTCTTCCATGAGAATGAAATTGAATGCTGATCACCAGATCGTATCTTTAATTTTCAGAAGTTGATGTTTTCATATCAGATATATACACTACCATGTTGTCTTTAGTAATGGTGGCTATATCATTTTCTGGTTTGTTGCAGATTAGCTATAAAGCCGAACCATATCCATCTCAGTTAAGTGAGGATGCGGTGGGGTGGACGCAAGGACAAGGACGCTCATGCACGGCTGACGCAAAGATGCAAATCTGCTGCCGGTGCCGGAGCCCGGCCGGAGGTGGCGTAATTAGCTGAGCAATGTACGTACTAGGATTTTGATTATCGATTAGGGTCTGTTGGGTTATAGGTGCGTGATACAGTATCTCTAGAACATTATTCTAACAAAAAGTTTTGAAGGAGCATTTGGATATTTCAGAAGTAGGACTGCAAACATAAGTCTCCAAGGAGCACATGGATGCTTTAGATGAGAAGCTTTCTGAGGATATTGTACAATTAACAAATTCTATGGAAGAACGTGCCCCTACAGAGCAAAGTACAATACAGATGAGTCACCTGGCAAAAAGGAAATCTATGATATGAAGATATTGTTGGGACCGGAGGGTGTCGTTGAATCTCATTGTTTAATTTCGTAGTATTGTTATCTTATCATGCGATCCATGTTTTTTATATAAAATTGAATTATCCCAGAAGAACGCACCCGGACGTTTAACTAGTCCATGTTTGATTCTTAAAGCTGCTTGCCCGTCCTTGTTCATCGATTAAAATGCACATGCATGCGCCAGAGACCGCGATCGTGGCTGTAAATTTTGTAGCATGTCGGCAGCTGGTGGGCCTATCGACAAAAATAAAACCGGCGGCTTTGGTTCCCGTCGATGAATACCCCGTGGCTGCCGCACCAGTCGCGCCGTGCTCTGCTGCTCTGGCTAGTGGTCGCGTTGATGAAGTCCCTGTTCTGGGCAGCTGGATGGTTTACAATTTCGGCTCTGAAATATCGCATTTTTCGGTGAGGCCTGAAAAAAATTATATGATCAAATCAAATTATTTTCACTAAATTAATCTTTCACTTTTTTTTTATAACAATTAATCATTCACTCCAAAAGTTACACCAAACCACCCCCAACATCTCCATATCATGTAATCTTAGAAGAGACTTCATTTATTTAACTTCTCAGTGAAACATTGCATATATGTGCAACTCACAACGTTGTATTATCGCGGCAACTTATGTGATATATTGTGTTATTTCGTTCATGTTAGATAAATTTGTGACGGACAATGGATTTGGGAGTTTTCTAGTGAAATGAAGCAAAAAAAAAAAAAAAAAAACACGTTTTGAATTCTTTTAAATTTAACCCGATATCTACAATTTTGTATTTAACATTTTGCATTTATCGGTAGGTGCCAAATTCTTTTTTCTACCGGTAGAAAATACTTGTGTCGTGTCGCACCGGTTGTGTTGAAGAAGGTTCCGGTCTTTGGCGGGCTACTCATGTAAACACCAACAATATATATACTCCCTCAGGGATGGTATTAGAAGTCGTTTAGGGACGGTGACACGGTCTCCAAAACACAACTTTGACCTCTTATTATTATAAAAATATTTATGGAGATGTGATATATGTATACTTTTATTAAAGTATTTTTAAAGACAAATCTACTCATATAATTTTACATTTACAGACTCAACAACTTAAAAATTATTAATGATTTATATTCCGATGTTTGACCAAAACCTTATCCAAAACGACTTCTAATACCAACTCGGAGGAGTATGTGTCTACTACTAGTCCCTTAATCATCAATCAGCGGAGTTTCGTGACACCCCGGCTCGGGGCTTAATAAGGTTGATAGAATACTCATACCAACAAGTTGCAATCTCTTTTCCCAAGTTCGAATCGATAAAAACTCCAAAGTTAGCGTGCTTGGCTTGGAGTGATGGGTGACCGACCGGGAAGTCCTTCCCGGTGCGCATGAGTGAGGACAAAGTGCGAGAAAAGACTAGTGTTGGTCCTGCGGAGGACGATCTTGATCCTTAGATAGCCGTCGGATGTAAGCGGGCCCGGCCTCGAGGAGGCGGGACGTTACAAATGGTATCGAGCCGACCCTTGTGGTTTCCGCGGGCGCTGCGTGTCGGCGGCGAAGCATGATGCGCATGGGTGGTGTGTGATCCAACATGGCACATGCGCGCACCGAACACACCCGGACGTGGCCAAGAGGGGACGGTCTTGGCTGGGGTTGACCGACGAGGACGCCGATCTCCTAAGGGGGTGAGTATGTGACACCCCGCTCAGCGCTTAATAAGGTTGATAGAATACTCATACCAACAAGTTGCAACTTCTTTTCGAGAAGCCCGAACCGATAAAAACTCCAAAGTTAAGCGTGCTTGGCTTGGAGTGATGGGTGACCGACCGGGAAGTGCTTCCCGTGTGCATGAGTGAGGACAAAGTGCGTGAAAAAAGACCAGTGTTGGTCCGTGGAGGACATCTTGATCCTTAGATAGTCTGTCGATGGCGGGCCCGCCTCGAGGAGGCGGGACGTTACAAGTTCATCCATTTGTCTGGATACACTCAGCGTAGCACGAGGGCTCGGTGCCAACCTTCCGGACGGTAAAGCCGGCATAACTAAGACGATACTCCGGTCGTGTCTTCCAAGTCAATCGATCCCAACATAAATCATGTTCCCCGCTACGGCCGTCCAATCGCTGCGCAGATAACTTGTGTTGGGCTTCGACATCAGCTTCTCCTTGACGGCCTTTGAAAGCCCACCGCTTGGCGTCTTCATTTGAATTCCCCGCCAACAAAGTGTCAACGATCGCTCCTTGTCTTTCTCACGAGCCCCGCCTTTACTCTTGACAATCCTCCTCTTTTGAGAGTCGGCTTGCCCCCCAAGCGGTGCATGAGGAAACCGAGTCTTGAGCTCATCCTCCGGTTCGTGTGCTATAGATGGTGGCCAAGTTGACCACTCAATCAACACCTCCGAGACCAATCGATCATCATCATTTTGTCGAACTAATTTGATGTGCTGAAAGCATCGACTTCGGCCAGATTTTGGTAAATCAGAAGAGACTTGGACTAGAGGAGGTAATGCCCTTTTAAGTTGAGAGACATGGAATACAGGATGCACTCTTGAAGATTCAGGTAGCTGCAACTGATATGCAACAGTACCCACTTTGGCAACAACAGGATATGGACCGAAATATTTGAAAGAGAGCTTGTGATTTGATCGAGCAGCCACTGATGTTTGCACATAGGGTTGTAGCTTTAGGTAGACTGAATCTCCCACATCAAATGCCTCTCGGTTCTGTTTTTGTAGTCTGAGTTTTTTGCCTTTGCTGTGCTCTGACTAGTTGCTGTTATAGACCATGATGCTTCTCTGCTTAAGGCATGTATCCACACCAGGAATTGCACAAGAGTTGACAATATCAATGCCTAGATGTCTTGGGTGTTGCCCATACAAGATTTCAAAAGCAGTAGCATTCAGTGATGTATGATAACAACTGTTGTACCAAAATTCAGCAATTGACAACCACTTTTTCCACTAATGAGGACAAGCATGAACAAAACATCTGAGATATGCTTCCAAGCACTGATTAACCCTCTCAGTTTGGCCATTAGATTGGGGGTGATAAGCACTACTCATTACTAGCTCAGTTTTAGTGACTTTGAACAGATTCTTCCAAACTAGGCTAGTAAAGACTGGGTCCGTATCAGGGACCATTTTCTCATGAAAACCATGAAGTTTGAATACATGGTCCATGTAAGTCATAGCTACTTGTAATGCAGAGTATGGATGTTTGAGTGGAATAAAATGGGCATATTTAGAGAACTTATCAACAACCACCAAAATGCTATTGTAACTGTGAGAAGTAGGGAGTCCTTCAATAAAGTCCAGAGTAACTACCTACCATGCATAATCTGGTACAGGAAGAGGTTGTAAGAGACCTGGGTACTTAACCCTTTCTGGCTTTGCCTGTTGACAGATTTCACAGTGAGCTACAAACTCGTTTACCATAGCTTTAAGACCAGGTCAGGCAAATAAATGATGAACTCTCTTGTAGGTGATAGGAAAGCCTGAATGCCCACCTAAAGGAAAATGGAGGGTGAGCCCGGGCCCTCGCTGACCTGCTCCGTGCACGGCCCAACACGTTGTATAGTGCACACGGGCCGCTTGCTCTCGCTTCTTGCCGGATCTCTAGACTCCGGTGAGCCGGAGCCAACACAAGCAACATCGAAAACCTCGGCCGGGTCCCGACCTTGTCCATGAACGCCGTGTGCTCGGTGCGAAAGGACCAACAGAGACATGAGACACATGCGGGCAACTAGCCATGGTCGCCGGAGCTAGACGAAAGAGATAGGATTGAAGGTGTGGACGGTGACCATGGTTAAAAATTCCAATGGGTGGGTCTTTAAATTATGTGAAGAGCCAAGTTAACAGCTAAGTTATTGTACAGCTTATTATCTTTATAAATTGTCTAAAGATAACATGACTTGGCTTAAAGCCAAGTTTATTGGGGTTACTCTACTAGTAATGGTCTGGTGTACATAATGGTTTCGGTTAATGGATCAGTTTCTTCCAGCAGTTTTGTTCTGTGGATGGTAGTGGTGTCTAGTGTCTGTCTACTAAATGTCCGAGTCTGTGCTCTCTGCTTTGCATTCGTCTTTCATCAGTGCGCTAGACTCAACCCATTCCTCACGTACGTTAACGTACCTTGTGAAGTTGTCTCTTCGTCCCCAATCGTTTGCGCTTCTTCTTCCCCTGACGAGACGGGAAACAAATGCACGTAATGAAGGCAAGCAGCCGCTGGCCAAACTCGATCTGCCGCTGCACACTACAAATAGATCGTCGACACGCCGCGTCGTCCATCCACTCCACGGAAAAAACTGGGGTACGACAGGGCCGTACGGCAGCCTGGGTACGAACATCTACGTGTCGTTTTCTTATTGACGGGCTCAACAGCAGGCTCAGGCGATGTGTCGCCATAGGAAACAAACTACTTAGCCCACATGTTTCAGCACGAATAGGAAGATGACACGTAGGGTTCGTACCCGGCCTGCTGTACGGCCCTGCCGTACCCAAGTTTTTTCCCCATTCCACACACCCAGCCAATCGATTCCTCTACTCCTAGCCGCAACAGCAGAACGATGGCTAGCTTCCAGGACGCTATCGGCAACATGAAGGACGACGAGGGCATCGGTGCTGTGGGAGCGGCGGCGGCGCTCGCCATTACCGCCGTCGGCTTCTATTTCCTGTGGCCCGTGGCGGGCCCTGCAGCGGTGGTCAGGGCCATGATGAAGGCGCCCGGCGCCGGCGGGCTGCTCATCTGCCGCGCCGCGTTCCAGGCGAATCCACAACTGTACTTTACCATCCTCCGCACGCGCCGGCGCGGCAGCCGCCGCCGCCGCGTTCGCTGCCTGTGCCTAGCTAGTGCTAACTGTGAGGTAGTTGATCGTATAAATAAAAGAAAGCGAGACGTCTGCCGTCCGATCCTATCAGTCGATCTCTTGGTATTGGCCGCAAGTTTCACTGATCTACCAAAATTGCTGCATGGAGCTTCCATATCATTGTTCTCGTCATTGTGCCCTTGTCATGTTAGATGGATCAATTTTTAACCATAACGCGTGGAAGACGATTTTTGTTTCTCAGCACATTTACTTCTAAAAAATATTCCTATATATGTGTTACGGTTTTCCCACCGGCCTTGACGACGTTTCGGCGCACAGTGAAAATCTTTGCCGTGACGTTCGACACGAGTCCCCGACGCAGCACGGTAAAACCTCGCATAGGCGTCCACCTCATCTACCACGTTGGCTTTGACGGACGCGTTTCGTACGCTCTTGCACCTGTGGATCCACCTCAACCCCGTCTGCACTGTGCGTCCGGTCGGGTTCCAGACGCACCCGTCGAAGTGGTTCGTGCCCTATAAATTGTGCACCCCAAGCCTCCAACTCCGGTCATCCCTGATCTCACTGTAGTTGCATCAGACAGCAGTGCGACGAGATGGTTCTGACCCCAGGCGTCGTCTCGCGCGCGGCTGCCGGCGTGGCCGTCAGCGCTGCGTGCGCTTACTTCCTCTGGCCGGTCGCCGGACCGGTCGCCATGATGAAGGCTCCCGGTGCTGCCGGGCTCCTCATCTCCAGGGCGGCCTTCCTAGCCAATCCTCAGCTCTACTTCGAGCTCCTCCGCACCGCCGGCGTCAAGCAGCCGTCGCCGCGTTTGCGGCTTGAGCCTTGAGGCTTGTTGTGCTGCTGGTGGCGCGTTGGGCGCGCGGCGGACCGCGATGGGGCATGCTAGCAAGGTCGTTGTTTGATAGGCCAGTAGTAGTGTCAGTGTGCTCTGTGCTCTACGAGCAGTGTGTCATCGTAGCAATAGGGTGTTCTAATGTACGTGTACTCCGTAGTAATAGCAGTGTTAGTACCCACTCAGCTTGATGTACAATAGAATAGTTTGTGCTGTGAATAGTAGTGGTATCTTCTTACTTTGTTAAGTGTCTACTAGATCTATATTCCTTACTTTGCATTTCGTTGTTCGACTTTGTTTGTTCATCGCCGTATTCCAAAAGCCATGGATCATGTTCGCGGCGCCCTAGCTAGTAGCACCGTGTAAACGTGTATAACTGTTGCATGCTCCGGCGCACGCGAAATGCTCATGACAAGACGTGCTCAATATGCTGATGGAGACAATGCATTGTTTCTCTAGAAAAAGCAAGGCATATTCAGGTCAAATAATCTATAAATCCAAATATGCCCAAACTAAGCCATTGGACAATTAACCACGGAAGCTTTAATCTCTCCAGTGGACCTACGTATTTTGTGTATCTGCGCTCGCAAATTGAGTTGCTCAAATGAGAACGAGTCTCACTTAGCGAATAGTGTTGACATTTACTGCAACATGAATTATTTTTAGAAAAAGGAAAAATACTGTTTTCTAGGGTGGCTCTGCAACCACTCCAGAGCAAGCTTTTGTAGAAATATAGGATGGAGTATGTTTGGTGGAAATAGGTGTACTGTGTGAAGCAGAGTTTGTGTATAAGATTACAGGAACCCAACACCGAACCCAACACCCGATCGAAGAGTAAAAATAAAAATTAAATAGAAAAGGAAACAATCGGGAGCAACACACCAAGCTCAAGGCTGAGCCAACCCTTGAAGCCCATTTGTGCTCGGCCGGTCCATCTATCAGCTTCCGCCCGACAATCTGAAGGGACGTCGATAATCGAGGAAATGGACGGACAATCTGGAAGGACATCGATAATCGAGGAAATGGACTCCCTAAAACATCATCCGTAGCCCTCATTCTAAATTTCCCAGAAACAATCTGCGAAGAATGAGTCAAGTCCTTTGTGCTTTTCGCCGGTGAAAGGAGATTGGAGCCGTCTCCACTGGAGTAGAGAAGAAGTAGCTAGGGGCGAGCAAAGGTGCAATCCAAAGGCCGACAAAATGTGGAACCATATGTCCTTGGCGACCGGGCACTCAACGAGGATGTGGTCAATGGTGTCCCATCCTTCATCACGTTGCGGCGTGATTCAAGTCCGTGGACGTAGCCTACGATTATCGGTCCAATGCTCGCGCTTTGAAGGCCAACCAAAGGAAGATTTTAATCTTCGTGAGGCTTCATGTTTTCCATACGAGATTGTGCCTCAATGGTCACGGATCCGAGTGAAGCATTTTATAAGCTGATTTGACCTTGTAATGTCCATCGGCGCCCAATGCCACTTTGTTTTGTCATTGAGTTGGATGTCTCTCAAGAAATTCTAGAGACAGAGGTATTCACCGATCGCGTCTACGAGACATACCACACCGAGATGCATCTCGCCCGTGTTCGTCATTGTCCCCGCTCAGGGCAGTCATTGAGCGGCGCTTCGTTTAGACACCACCGATAAAGGTAGGACGTGATCTCTTGTGCAGCTTCTCCATTGATCCATTTATCCTCCCAGAATAGGGTCCGTCAACCACCAATTATGGTGAAAGTTGAAGCCTTGAAGAAAGTCATAACCTCGGGCGCATTTGATTAGTAGTTAGCTCCAAGCGCGGTCTTGGTCTTTCTTCTGGAGCCAAAGCCATTCGGTTTGAAGGGAGTACCCATCAAGCTTAAGATCACTTATACCTAGGCCCTCTAACTTCGTCGGCCTATATGTTGTTGGCCATGAAACCATGCATTTACCTTGGACTGAAGCGTCAGAACTGTCTCAAAAGAATTTTGAGCATATGCCATCAATCTTCTTTCTAGCCCAGGTTGGCAAATTTGCTTTGCGATCATCGCGTAGATAGGAACCAAGCGGAGCACATACTGTGCGAATTCTAAATTCAACATTTTGGTGCCCATTGCAAAGCGCATGGCAGGACATTTCCACAAAGTTCAAGCACCATGGTAAATAAATAAATAAAAATAGACTATCGTACTACTTCATAATATCTCAAAACAAGAATAGGGGGGAGAGGGCTCTTAGGGTTTTTTTGGTTAACCCCCAAGATTTTTCTCAGTGCACGGCAAAAATCTCGGCTTGTCGAGGCCATGGTTTCTCGGTGGCTTGGGCATGCTTCCAAGGCACGCCTACGCAGACGTCCACTTGCATGCGTAGCGACATTGATGGGTGATGGCGTGGCAAGGGACGGCGAGGTCACAGGCGTCACGGCTTGACATCGAGGGAAGGTCGCGGCGCGATATGTGACGCGGGCGAGCACGACCGGGCAAATGCGTCTTGAAGGACGATGTCGACATCGTGGCGACGCCATTGGTGGGCAGGCGGCAGCCGGTGCTTATGGCTCATGGCGCGGCCACCATGTCGGCGGGCAGCCGCCCGATCTGGGCGCGCGGCGAGCATGGGACGCAGCGGGAATAGGAGCGAGGGCGGTGGTCGATGCGTGGCGGCGGTGTCAAGAGCCCAACCGGCCGGCTCCGATCACCGGGCTCACCTCCGTCCGCCGATGACGACTCCGCTCCAAGGCCCGCAAGGCTCCGCCCGGCCCAACCCGCTCTACCACGGCCCGGGATGGATAGCCTAGGAAGTATAAATAGCTTGAGAGAGGAAAGGAAAGAGAGTATGAACAATCTGGAATTCTATTAAGATTGGTGCGAACCCTATCCTTCCTCGTTCTTTCTTCTTCCCCAAGCTCCGTTCCTCACAATTGGTATCGGTTAGCCTTCGATTCTGGCCCCCGCGGATCACCACCACTACCCCCGCTTGGCTAGTCTCGGCGCCATGGAGCCTACGCCAAGCTTTGTGCTCGACGAGATCCGCTGCCGGCAGATGCGCCGCCGGGTTGTCGACCTCGGCGCCGCTTCAACGAGTTCACCACCGCGAGACCGAGAGGTCCGCAGATCGATCGCATGAGCGTCTCACCGCCCGCAAACGCCCCGTCGCTGCCGACCCGCCCGAGAACCGCATCACGAGTTGGAGTCCATGCACTCGAAAGCAGATCCGTTCGGGCGCGACGATCGGGTGAAGGCTCTCGCAGGCGACCATCGACGACATCGCGGCCGGGCGGCGAGGGCCGAGGGCGAGCTCGGCGACCTCAAGTTGAAGGTGAAGAAGCCGGATGCCGGTTGGGACCGCAGCGGTGTTCGACAAAATGCCTCACACGCTCGGCATCATCGGCACTCCTTCGTCGGCGTCCGGCGCAAGACCGCCGGAGTACACGCCGACGGGCCTAGTGGGCACTGCGCTCCATCGATTACACGGGACAGTGGCCACGGTTCGGTCACAACCGTGGTCTATGTCCCGGCATCTGGTAAGCCTCCAGATCCTCCTCCTCGATCCCCTTCGCCCCGTCCTCCCCACCTCCAATTCCGTTCATCGTCCTCCAAAGACAACGGCCTCCATCCGGCCTACCTTCCCCAATCCACCAACCACCATCACACTTTCCTTCCCCAAACACCCGACCACCATTTCAATATCCACAGTTCACCCCTCCACAACAGCCCCCAATTCCTACACATATGGTTCAACACCAGTCCAATTTCCATCAGCCTCTCCCCGATATATCCACTGACTACAACCAAATCTCCCCACACAACACTCCTGTTCCGGGTCGTATGCCTAAGCTTGATTTCCCCCGATTCACCGGCGATAATCCACGACTCTGGCGTTCCCGTAGTGAAAAATACTTCACTATGTATGGGGTTCCTCAGCATTTGTGGCTCTCTGTGGTGGAGATGCACATGGATGGTCCAGCAGCCTTGTGGTTCCAGTCCATCATTCCACAGCTTCCATTCCTTACCGGATTACATTACGCCAACTTCTCCATGATCGGGTTTGATCGCAATCGGAAGGAGTTCCCGATCGACAAGCGTTCCATGTTTGCGGGAACTGACCTACGTTAACGAGTACATCACCAATTACGTGGCGGTCGATCACCTCAATGCCTATTCTGCATCAACTGATCCCATGTTCTTCACTATGAGATTTATTGATGGCTTACGCCCTGAGATCAAAGCAATTGTGCTGGTTATGTCCCCTCCAAACACGGATCCGCTTTTGTGCGTTGGCTCGGTTGCAGGAGGAAGCGGCGGTGGTGTCTCCTCAACGCCATCAGCGTCCTGGAGCTGCTGGTGATTGGTCTTCGTCGGGTCGTCGTATATACAGAAGACGCCCCGCCGTTAGTTAGCCTTGCCCCCCCACTTTACACCTCTTCCTCGCGCCGACAAGCCGCCGTCGCACACCGGGGCTCCCTCCTCATTGCGGCCGCTCTGACCGCGGGTTCGTCATCTTCGGACTCGGCTATGAGAGCTCTGAAAGATTACAGGCGTGCTCTCGGGATATGCTTCAAATGCAACGCCAAGTGGACTCGTGATCATCGGTGTCCTCCAGAGGTCTTACATGCAGTCGAGGCAGTATGGGATACTTTTTCTTCTGATGATTCCATGGCTAGTTCGATTACGAGTCGATTACGCTGAACAAGTTATGTTGGCCATCTCCAAATCGGCCATGTCGTACTCGGGCACATCGTACGGTTTGCTTGGATGGGTTTATTCAACAGCTACCGGTCTCGTATCTTGATCGACTCGAGGCGGTTCTTCTTCCTTCCTCAATGAGTCATTCTTGTCTCGTGCAATGCGGGCTTGTGCGGTCCCCTTCTCTTATGTCCGTGCAAGTGGCTGGCGGTGAATTTTTGCAGAGTCAGTCGCTCCTGCGTCAGGTTCCATGGACAGTAAATGGTTGCACGTTCTATTCTGACATGCGGACATTGCAGCTCGGCCGATTTGATGTGGTTATTGGCATGGACTGGTTGGAATCCCATAGCCCAATGCTTGTTGATTGGAGCCGCAAACATCTGTTTGTTCCTTACAAGGGTAGCTTCACATTGCTTCAGGGTGCTACGCAAAGCTCTCCTTCACATGTGCTGTTGCAAGTTCAGTCCTCCTTCGACGCCCGGTGCTTACGCGATTCGAACCTCTTCCTCTGCATTGCAAGTGATTGATCGTATCAAGATCTGTTTCGTGAGGGCGACGGCCCTACCCCCTTCTCGAGCTTGTGATCACGAGATACCTCTTATTGACGGTGCTTTCGGTAGGTGTTTATTCGACCATACCGATACCCACCCAAGCTCAAGGATGAGATCGAAAACCAAGTGCAGCGGATGTTATCCCAAGGTATTATTCAAGACCGCGATGGCGGCTCGTTTGCCTCTCCGGTTCTTCCGGTAAAGAAAAAGAGCGGAACATACTGATTCTGCGTGGATTTCAAGGCGGTTGAACGCTTTGACTAAGAAGTCCAAGTTTCGGTTCCAGTCTTGATCAATTTATGGACGAGTTAGCTGGTGCCCGCTATTTCTCTACTACGGACCT
Source organism: Hyparrhenia diplandra (assembly GCA_015847255.1). NCBI lineage: Eukaryota > Viridiplantae > Streptophyta > Magnoliopsida > Poales > Poaceae > Hyparrhenia > Hyparrhenia diplandra. The sequence goes on from JADLZK010003508.1 coordinate 51,150, forward strand.
TCCGGCCGGGTTTCACCGGTCTCGCTTAAGTCCGGGCGAGGAGTACAAGACCGGCGTTTCGGACACATGTCGGTCGATCGCAATTCGAGTTATGGCCGGTCTCACCCGGTGCCCTGTACCTTCGGGCGCGATGAGCGTGTGGCGGCACCGAGGACTTCGTCAATTTGTCATCGTCTTCTTCGATGACATTCTAGTGTTCAGCCCATCTTCGGAAGCTCATCGCCGAGCATCTAAGTCCGGTCTTTCGGTGGCTGCGCAATGATCAATGGAAGTTGAAATTGTCCAAGTGCAACTTTGGCCTCCGCTCTATCACATATCTCGGTCACATCATTAGTGAAGGCGGCATCGCCACCGATCCCATAAAAGTCAAGCAATTGTTCAGTGGCCCACGGCCAACAAATGTCAAAGAACTGCGAGGGTTTTGGGCCCAGCCGGATATTACGGAAATTTAGAAACACTTTGGCGTTATCGCCAAACCCCCCATTGAACTCTTAAAGAAGGATCGGTTGTTCCTCTGGACTCCACCGGGCTAAGGCATTTGAGTCGTTGAAGTACGCTATGTCTTCGCCCCTGTGTTGGCACTTCGATTTTTCCTTGCCATTCCATATCGAAACGGATGCTTCGGGCTCCGGAATTGGAGTGCTGATTTTGTTGCGGCGTGGCCACCCGATAGCGTTCATCGGTAAGCCCTTGTGCCCAAAGTACCAAGGCTTGTCTATGAAAAAGAGTATTTGGCTATTTTGATGTGTGGTAGATCGGTGGCGCCATTACAGGGGCCTGAGGGTGAGTTCTTTATTCACACCGACCACCAAAGTCTCATTCATCTCAACGAGCAGCGTTTACATACAGACTTGGCAGCGAGAAAGTGTTTGCTCGCTTGATGGGACTACAATACAAAATCTTGTATCGCAAAGGGTCGGACAATCTTTGCGGCCGGACTCCCTGCCCCGGCGGGTTCATCAGGAAGCCCTTCTTGCTATCTCATCCGTTAAGCATTTGTGGTTGGATGAGGTGGTTTCAAAGCATATCGCTCCGATCCTGATGCTCAGTCATTGCTTACTAGTAAATGCGCTGGTCGGTCCCGCTTCACACGGCCATTACAATCTGCTGAATGGTGTGATTCGTTACAAAGGACGCGTTTGGCTTGGCTCCAATAAGGCGGTCCAACGGTCGGTGTTACTGATGCGCATTACGATCCTGTGGGTGGTCATTCCGGTGCCCCAGTCACCTATGCTCGTATCAGCGCCTATTCTTACGGCCCGGTCTCAAGAAAGATGTATGGTCTTTTGTGCAGCAATGTCATCATGTTTGCGAGGCTAAACCGACCCGCGGCCGCTATCAGGGTCTCCTTCGCCCGGCGCCAGGTTCCTCAAGGTGCTTGGCGGGAAATTTCCATGGATTTCGTGGACGGCCCGCATTTTGTCGAGGGATCTTACAACTCCATATTGGTCGTGGTTGATCTCTTCACCAAGTATGCTCACTTCTTGGCCATCAGGCACCCTTACTCGGCTAATTCCATTGCCAAGCTGTTTCTGGATCAAATCTATCGTCTCCACGGCATGCCACTATCCATTGTATCCGATCGGGATCGCATCTTCTCCAGCAATTTCTGGCAGCTGTTGTTCAAGATGACTGGTACTACTCTGCGCCGCAGCTCCGCTTATCACCAGCGGTCCGATGGCGGGGCGGGCGGGTGAACCGGTGCATGGAACGCGTTTGCGGTGTTTCTCGAGCTCATGCCCAGCCCGGTGGAGTAAGTGGCTCTCTCGCCCGGTATTGGTACAACACATCCGATCACTCTTCCTTGGGTCGGTCTCCGTTTGAGGTCTTATACGGTCATACTCCTCGTCACCTGGGCATATCGGTGGACAGTTTGGCTCCAGCTCCAGATCTTCAGTGTTGGATGGCTGACCGTGCCCTTATGCGTGAAGTGGTTAAGCAACACTTGGAATGTGCTAAGCTCAGGATGAAGCGTCAGGCTGACAAGGGTCGATCAGAACGTTCGTTTCCAGTGGGTGCTCTGGTCTTTCTCAAGCTCCAGCCCTATGTTCAGTCTTCGGTCTCTCGGCGCTCAAGCAACAAGCTCTGCTTCAAGTATTTTGGTCCTTACAGAGTGCTCGAGAAAGTGGGTGCCGTGGCTTACAGGCTGGCTCTTCCTCCTGGCTCCTCCATACACCCTGTCTTTCATGTATCCCTGCTCCGGCTGTCTCCAGGTGACGCCGCCGTCTCGCCAGCTTTGCCTTCAGGCTTGTCTCACTTGCAGGTTCCTGTCAAAGTCCTCCAGCGCCGTTGGTCCTCCGGCGACAAATCTGTTGAGGAAGGCTTGATCCTATGGTCTCATTCTACTCCGGAGCTGGCAACTTGGGAGCCGCTGGTGGCATTGCAGCAGCAGTTTCCTCGCGCTCCGGCATGGGGACATGCCGGCACTCAAGACCGGGGGATTGTCAGCAGCCCAACCAGCTCGGCTCCGATCACTTCAGGCTCACCTCCAGTCTCGCCAGATGACGACTCCGCTCCAAGGCCCGCAAGGCTCCGCCGGCCCAACCCGCTCTACCACGGCCCAGGATGGATAGCCTAGGAAGTATAAGTAGCAAAGAGGAAAGGAAAGAGAGTATGAACAATCTGTATGAACATTTTGAATTCTATTAAGATTCGTCTGAACCCTATCCTTCCTCGTTCTTTCTTCTTCCCCAAGCTCCAGTTCCTCACAGGCAGCCAGTGCTATGGCGCGGCGAGCATGGGGACGCAGCGGGCTGAGTTAACGGCGCGTGCAGCGAGGCACGAGACACGCGTCCCTAATTCCCGTCGAAGTGGTTGGTGCATGCCCTATAAATTGTGCACACCCATGTTTCAGAAGTCCCACAACGCTGGTCATCCCGATCCTCACTCTCCGTCAGTGTTCATCCTCGCAGAAACGCTCAGCCAAAGACCAAAAGCTTTCCACACACTAGTCCAGGCAGCAGCACGATGGCTTTGACCCCGGGCGGCGTCCTCCGCGCTGCCGCCGGCGTGGCCGTGAGCGCAGCGTGCGCTTACTTCTTCTGGCCGGTTGCCGCACCGGCCGCGGTCATGATGAAGGCTCCCGGTGCCGCCGGGTTCCTCATCTCGCGGGCGGCGTTCATGGCCAACTCGCAGCTCTACTTCCAGCTTCTCCGCACCGCAGGCGTCCAAGCTGCCGTCGCCGCGTTTGCGATTTGAACTCCTAGTTCGTGTACTAGTAATAATAAGTTGCCTAGGTTGTTGCCGTGTGTGCTGCTGGATGGTTCGCGGCGGACCGAGCGGCGACGATTTGGGCCGACTGGCAAGGTTGTTATGCTAGTACTACTACTAGTAGTAGTGTTGGTGGTTCTACTATGTTTTACGAGCAGTGTCGTGGACTTGCGTGGTAGTGTTAAGTGTTCTGATGTGCTCTCCCTTCGATTGCGAGCAGTCAGTGGGTTTGTTCAGTAAGCGTCCTTCAGTTTCTGTTATGAAATGGAAGTAATGGTGTTTATTGTCGACTAAATCTATGCTCCTCTTTACTTTGCATCGTTATTCGACTTGTTTGTTCATCTCCATATTCCACGTAGAGAGCCATTGATCAGGCAGCGCCCTAGCTAGGAAACTTGAGTATTATTGTTGCATGCCCTCTCTACATATGTCTCCGGCGCAAGCGAAATGTTCATGACCAGACGTGCTCATTATGCTGATGGAGAGAGTTCATTAATTGTTTCTCGTTATCCTTCGAGTTATAAGGTTATTATAGGAAGACAATGAAAAAAAAGCAGGGCATATTCAGGTCAAACAATCTGTAATTCCAAATATGCAAAGACTAATGAGCAATGCGTTTTGTGTGTTTCGTCGTTGTTTGCGCATGCAGAAGCATTTTGCTAATCTTACTGTTCCCGCGTGTCACTGTTGTTTATCATCTATGCTACCTTTTTAATTTGTTTGTCAAAGGGGTCCTAGCCTAATGGTTAGGATACTGGAGCGGCACTCCACAGGTCCTGATTTCGAATCCCTATGTGAGCGAATTTCAGGCTCAGTCTCGTGTGTCAAAGCACTAGTTAAGAGCCAGCCCAGGTCCCGTTGAGATCGAGCTGTGGGCTCTGGTTGGTATACCGGTCCAAGGGTTACGTTAAGTCCGGCCTAGATCCTCTCCAAATGGATTGAGGATCGTAGTTCCCATGGGCTACAAGCTCCTAGTGTCATAGTGGGATTTGGGATTCGAGGATTTTCTCGGTCGGAAAACCGAGGTTTCTTCTTAAGAACAATGCCGTGGGGCGGTCTTTCCCCACCGACCGAGTTTTTTAATTTGTCTGGCTTCAACTTATCGACTTATGCTTGAACTTGTCAGTTATAGTATTTGTTATGCTTATGCTTGCCATTGTCTTTGCTCGTTAAGTGATTCGACTTGTTCTCATGCGCACAACGGTACGAGATTTGTCTCCCAAACTTTTGGCTGCTCGGGTACGAGATTGCCCGTGCATACAGTGTTTAGATCAACCGAATTTGGTTTGAAATTCCAAAATTACCGTCACATCGAATCATTAAATGTACCAAAAAATGCATGCATGGAGTAGGTAAACAAAATAACTATTTGGGCAATTTAGATGTATATTCGAGACAAATCTTTTGAGCTATCCTATGGTAGGATAATATTTACCACAAACAAACGAAAAGTGTTACAATGTTTTTCAGTTTAGAACAGTGTCAATTTTCACGATCCAAGCATGCTCAGTTGCTTACCGAAACAACTGATTGGACGTTACGGCTTTTGTAAGGCCCTAGGTGATTATTGGATGTTTCATATCATGCTTGTACATTATCTACGGAGTATATATATATCTCTACTATGTTTACTTAAACCGATGAATCATTATTTTGACACGCATTAGAAAGCAAAATACCTATAGTATAAAAGAGTTCTTTTGTAAAGACAATCGAAAAATTGATTTTGACACGCATCTGAAGTTTGATCTCTGAATAGGGAGAAAAAGATCTAAATTGTAAAACAGTATAAATAGCAGTTAAATTGGACGGAGAGTTCCCAACCTCTCTCGACCCTTCCTCTGCTACAGGAGAAAAGGGCGACTCAAGGGCGATCCTGCTTCCAGCGGCGATTCTGTCGTCTCCCTCTCTTCTCCGATGGCCAGGTCGGCGCCGGAGGTGCGTGGGAGTCATGGAATCGCCGTGCGGTGTACATACCTGCCCTTTCTTAGGATTAGGTAGGTTAGGGTTAGAGTTAACTTGCCTCGCGCTGTCGTCGTTGATGGCGGCGAGGAACTTTTGTGTCGGCGAAGGTCTTCCAAGTGGTGGCGGCGGCTGCTCCTGGCGATCCTTGTGTCGGCATCCAACTTTCTCGAGCCTTCCACTGACCTTGTTGGTGGCTTGGCTTGGGATGGTTTGACCCACACCGATGCTACGGTGCGGGTCTACATCCCTCGGGCGGCGTTGTCTTCGGCTGGCAATGGAGGCGCAGCGAAGTCACCATTTCTGGTTTTCCTGCCCTCGCGGACGGCGTCGGTGAGATCTTTTGCTTCCTCCCAAGGTCTTCTGCCTCTGCGTATGTCGGTGGTGAGCGGGATTTGGTTGTGGCTGGAGTGTGCATGGTGCTTCATGATGGTATTCTTTGCGGAGGATTCGGTACCGATGGGTGTGTCCTAGTTGTGGGTGTGCCCTAGCTGTTTTCTTATGCATTGGTGACTGACTCCTTTGGGTGCTTCTCTGTATCATCAGAGCCCACGACATCAATGGCGACGCTGGTCTTGCAAGCTACGACATGGTTCGGAAGCTTGGAGGGGTTACGGTGGATTTGACCACCAACTCGATGAGAAACCGGGTTGGGTTTTGGTTTTCACCTTCTTTGGTGGTTTAGTTTCCCTTCGGGGTTTGTCGTCGTCGGTGAGCTAGGGACTCTGATCCTTGTGGCGTAGATTTCTCCGTGTCGGCGATGTGATGGCCGACGGCCATCTTTTTCAGCCAGGTCGTTCAGCGGTTATAAAGCAGGTCGGGATCGATGTGCTGCACAAGGTGGCATAAAAACTATGTTTCTTTCGACGGAGTGGAGGTCGGCTTCAAGTAGTATGCTCCTGCCACTTGTGGCGAGGCAGACTGGGAGGAGTTTACAAGAACCAAGTTGTAATTTTCTTTCTTTCAAGGGTGTAATCACCAAAAACTTTATATGAAACATGAACCCGGTTTCTTAAAGAAAACAGTTAAATTGTAATTTTGAAAAGGCATTAGTTTGATTTCTCTGTGTGCAAAAGAACAGCTTTTCTCAGTAGTGCTGGATTCACGTGCTTCAACATAGCAGTAGAAGTATATCAGTTATAGGTCTGGGCCAACATAATATTCTGATAGCAATTTATATTATTATAGCATGACAAAGAAAAACATATCAGCCATATCAGCTTTGGGTTTTATATTGAAAATCGGTTCATAGTCGTGCGTTTGGATGCTAGTGATGTATGTATTGAACTCTCAAGTGAATCTCGGCAATCCCTAGCAAACACTGTACCCGGTGAAGCGATTACATGTCGATCGAAGACCCCAGCAACGTTTCTCTGTTTCGAATTAGTAAAGTGAAACACCCATTTCATAAAAAAAAAATATCATTTGATTAACAATTCGTGAAAAAAAAAACTGTTTAATTTTCCTCGTCCTCGTCCTCACTCCTGATCGTCGAGTCCCGCTTCTGCATTTGATCCGGTCGGCTACCGTACGTTCTCCCGTCTTTTCATAGTCCAACATGTAAACCTCTTTAACTTTTGCGAAGTTGGTCGGATTGAAGCAAGCAATAGAGCTGCAGTAGTGGAGCCGTACGTATCCGTGCCTATGCTATGCACGCCGAGAGCCCGCCACCGATTCGTTCGCCTTCCCCAACACGCACGCGCGTTTCGCGTACGCTTCGTCTCCCTCCTTCCGTGAGTGGCGGAGACGGCAGCAATTCCCCACTCATAAAAATGCAACGCACTGCAGACCACAGCGGACGCCTGGCCTACCTCGATGTGCAGCCGCCGCAGCCTACTACAAATAGTTGACCCCCTCTCTCGCAGTCCCTGCCTCGCCCGCACTGCCAGGAGCTCGCACGCATGGAATTTTTGCCCAGGAATGCAAATTGTTTACCACTGATCACCACTGCTGCGCCGCACACTCTGCGGCCAGTCGATCGCAAAGATGTGGACCGCCGTCCTGGGAGCTCTGTTCTCGTACCTCGTGGTGACCATCGTCTCGTACGTGATCATGGCCGTCGCGAACTGGTGGGGGCAGTGATCGGCTCCCGTGTCCGATGGCCGTCGCCGGCTCGCCGCGTATGCTCGCTGGCACTAGCGCGGTGAGCTAGAAATAAATAAAATGAATCAAATCGAGCGAGCGGTGACGGCAGCATCCTGGTTTCGTCTTTGCTTTCACGGATCGCGGATGTAATGCCGATTTCAATTTCAATATATATATATATATTTATGATCTTGCTAGTGTTGCTCGTTTCTTAATCCTCCTCTTTAACCTGTGCTCGCCGCTTGTTTTTGGTCGATCAACTATCTTGGTTTACTACGGATGCCATGATCTTCTTCTGTAGCTGAATGACTACTTTTTCGCCACCGCTCTCCACGAGCACGTTTTGCATTTCCATACATTCCTCTCGAAAATGTAGTCCGAAAAGAGGATCACGCACGTATTTATTCAAGCACAAGTTGCCATCAGAATCGCAAATCCAAAACTGTCAACACCTCGAAATGTTCGTTAAGCATTACGAGAACGCGAGCCCCGTCCCATGGAGCTTGTCACGGAAGATCTCGTCGAGCCGCGCCGCCATCTCGGTCGTCATGTGGTTCGCCCAGTCGGCGACACCCTTCCGGAAGAAGGCGTCGCGGCGGCATGGCGCGGTACCTCCCCAGCGGTTCGCTGCCAGGCCTGTTCACCTCCAGCGCCTTCATCTCGTCGAGCTGCACAGCTCCACAACGCCGCGGCGTCACTAGCAGCCTCCTCGGCGGCCGAGAACGGGCAGCCCATGAACTCGGCGAGCCGTCGCCGCGTTACCGGCGGGGTCCCGAGCAGGTCCTCGTACCTGAGGAAGAGCACCCTGTCCGAGTCGCCAAGCTCGCGCCAGTAGGAGAGGGCGTGGTCCCAGACCGGACCGGCCACCACGGGCGCCGTCGCGAGACGGACTCGAGCGTGTCGGCGAACGAGAGGTCCGGCTTGGCGCGCCGGAGGAAGTGCCAGAGCGAGACCACCATGTCCTTGGGGTCCCTGCACCACACGTACCGCGACCCTGCACCCGGTGACGACGGGCGCTGGAGCAGGGCGTAAAGGCGGTGCGTGTTCATCATCAGCGGCGACGGGAGAGCGTCGAAGCCAAGCGTCCTCACCGCCGGAGAAGATCTCGTCGATGAACGGGATGCGTCGTGCGGGTTGAGCTCGCGGAGAGGGTGCCCGGCCGGGCCTGGCGGGTGCGCCGTCAGCGCCGCCCGTGGCGAAGGCCAGCGCCTTGAGCCACGCGTCTTGCCGCACTTGGGGGGTAGCTGGCCGGGATCACGTCGTCGTCGGGCGTGGCGTGAAGCGGCGCTGGAACACGATGGTCCCTGGCACCCAGTGCTCCGCAGCCGAAGCCCTGGTACAGGCGCAGCTCAGGATGGACTGCTGCCTGCGCGGCAGGGAGGCCACGAGGTCGCCGAACTCCTCCTTGGGGTGTGTGCTCTGGAACAGTGCCGTCGTCGACGTCCGTGAACGGGATAGGCCGGACGGAGCCACCGAGCTGGAGGCGGGGGCAGCGTTGGCGGCCATGGAAGCGATGCGAAGCAGAGGGCGTTGCGCGCGCGGAGGCAGTGAAGCGAGTGCTCTCTGTCACCGCCTGACAGTGTGGTTTTCGGCCGAGTGGCGCGCGTTTATAACGGATAAGGTGAGGTGGACCAATCATGCAAGCTCCTCTGAACTTCACTTGATACGGGAGTTAGGGATCAAGCAAAATTGGACTTTTTCTTCGGCTGCTGACCACGTGGTCTAGAGTTTTTCTGTTTAACAATAAGCCGAGCCCAGTGCTCACTTGGCGCGCCCGTCAAGACAAAGCTCCAAGTTCAAGCCAACCACACATCCATCCATGCTTCAAAATTCTGCATATTTTGACCACTTTTCAGACACGTCACTATCTAAATTTTGTGCAGTTTTAACATGTCACTTTTGCTACATAGATTTTTCGTTCTGTGTCTGCACACGTATTTAATCGAGTGGAAGTAGAAAACATTTACAAGTCAGCAGTATGCATATGCGTCCGTACTTTATAATTTCGCAGAAAGAAAAACATGCGGTTACAGAACACATCAGCGCCAAAACAAGAAAAAACAAATCAAATAGTAATACTTCCTATTAAATACGATTTTGTTGCTTCTGGAAGATTTCTAGCATATATACCATTACAAATATATATTTTTTAATTAAACAATACAACGTAGACACCCTTACCCCTATGAGCACCTTGAAAGAACTGAGCCATGAATACACGTACACAAACTCTATCCCTATGAGCACCTTCAAATGACCGAGCCATGAATACACGTATATAAACCCTATCCCTAAATACAAACCTGTTATGTTTTATTACAAATAAATAATTCTACAAAACATGGCTAGTTTCATATTTTTAATAAAAACTAGACATCTCAAGAAGCACAACAAAAATTTAGTTCACCAAAATTGGAGTTATTAAACTCTAGTTATAAATTTCTAAAACCGACGGAAGGCCCTGATTCATAAACAAGTTTTGTTTTGAGGCCTGATTCCCTAATTCAAAAAAAAAGACCTAATTCCTAAAGCAACTTTTTTCTAGGGCCTAATTCCTAATTCTCCCCTAAAACTAAGACAGACCATCACATCTTTGAGGGTCTCACTGGTCCGGTTAATGCTTCTACCAAACTCCCACACCTTTCTCTTTGGCATCATGGGTCTGTTTGGTGGAACCGGCTCCTCTAACTTACTCGACTACTATGTCCACGGACATACTTCGCCGGATGCCCTCCATCCCTGATCCAGCGGCAGGAAGCGAATTGCAATGGAAGCCACCGGCGGATCGGCCCATGTAGGCATTGTGGCCCAATAGAGCGGCTGCAGAGAACCCAGCACTGATGTCAGTCCACAAGCTTGACTGAGAAGGATCAAAGAGGAGGGCGCGAGAGGATTTAAAATTTGCGGGCGGACTGCACCGATCGAGACGCGTCCCTAATTCCCGTCGAAGTGGTTGGTGCATGCCCTATAAATTGTGCACACCCAGTACCAACGCTAGTCATCCCGATCCTCCCACTGTCAGTGTCCATCCTTGCAGAAATGCTGTGCCAAAGGGTGTGTTTGGAGCCCAAAATTTGGGGCAAAAATTTGGGAGTATGTCGCATCGAGCACAGAAGACGTTTTGTTTGTTAGTGGTAAATATTATCCTACCATGGCGTAAGTAGGCTCAAAAGAATCGTCTCGCAAAGTACATCTAAACTGTGTAATTAGTTATTTTTTTACCTACATTTGATACTCCATGCATGTGCCGGCATTTTGATATGACGGGGAATCTTCTTTGCATAGTGAAATTTGGGGAAAATTTGGGGCTCTAAACAGGGCCAAAAGCTCCATCTCCTCCCGGTTTCCGAACACGGAAATTTTGCCCTGCATGGCATATGCTCCAAGACATGCAACCGTTGGATCTCGTTTTAAGATCTGTGCCAACCTTTACTGGCCAACCCATATTGGCCATATACTACTAGTATTCTGTATTGAATCATTTTCTGCATGCTGTATTCAGTTCTGACATAAACTGACAACTTTTTTTTTTTTTGCCTTGCTCCTTTTCCACCACTCGTTTGCTTCACTCATTCAATTCTGACACACGACTCACCCATTCATCTTCCACCACTCGTTTGCTTCAGTCATTTTCTCTCTCCCAAACGCCGACGACGCCTCCTCCCATACTCACCACCGCCTCCGCCGCCAGCCATACTCGCCGCCGCCTGGCGTCCTCGTCAGGATGGGGAGACCATGCAGGTGCCAATCGAGTGAAAGGAAGTCAATGCCCAAAAGCTGCTGAAAGAGTTCGAGAACATTGCGTTCAAGGATGGGGAGACCATTGATGATTTTTGCGATGAGGATCACAAATCTCGTCGGCAACCTCAAGACACTTGGTGAAACTGTGGAGGACGTCCGCGTAATCAAGAAATTCTTGCGCGTGGTGCCTCCCCGGTTCACTGAGGTGGTCGTCTCCATCGAGATGTTATGTGATCTGAAGACCCTGACGGTGGACGAGTTGGTGGGGCGCCTGCGCGCGACAGAAGATCGTTTCGACGACAAAGTGGAATAGATCGTCGACTAGGCAGGCCGGCTCCTCCTCGTCGAGGATGAATGGCTCGAGAAGCACAAGCACCGCTTCCACTCCGGTCACAAGGAGGGATGAGGCGGATCGGGTGGCAGTTACTCAAAGGGCAAGGCGGTGGCGCGCTCCGATGGCGGCAGTTCGGGTCGGTAAAATTGACCTTCAAGGCACGCCAAGGCGTATGGGCGCCTGCCGTAACTTTGGCATCTATGGCCACCGGGCGGAGGACTGCAAACACCCAAGAAGGAGAAGAAGAAGGAAGTCAAGCGGCCGGAGGCAAATGTGGCTATGGGCGGCCTAGATCCAGCCTTGATGCTGGCGACATGCGACATCGACGTCGGGCGTGGGCTGACACGACAGTCCACCCGATGGAGAAGGTGATCCCGGTGGACGTTCCGCACGGGCGTGTGGGTGCTGGACACCGATGTCGATAATCACATGACCGAACACGGTCGGCCGCTGTCCGCGGCTTCGATCAAGGTGTTCGCGGCACGGTGCGCTTCGGTGAGGGCTCACGCGTCGATATCGAAGGGATCGGATCAATGGTGATGCAAGGCCGCCACCAGCAACATAAGTTACTAATCGACGTCTATTACATTCCTAAACCGAGGAGCAACATTGTTAGTTTGGGTCAGTTAGAAGAAAAAAGGGTTCTAAGTTGTTTTGGAAGATGGCAAACTGTGTGTGTTTGATCAAGAACATACTCTGTTGATTTCTGCTCCTAGAACAGCAAATAGACTGTACACTATCAAGTTACTGTCAAGTTTGGTCTAGTCTCACCAGTATGTCTATTAGCAAAATCTGATGATGCAGCTTGGGTTTGGCATGCAAGATGGTCACCAGAACTTTAGAGCTTTGAGGGATCTCAGCTGCAAGGGGATGGTGGAGGGTATGCCAACAGTCAACGAATAGAACAAGTCTGTGATGGTTGTGTTCTTGGTAAACATCATAGAGTTCCTTTCCCTCAAGCTTCAAACTATAGAGCAGATAAAGGGTTGCAGCTTGTACATGCAGATTTGTGTGGTCATATAACTCCAAAAACTCTTGGTGGGTGCTCATATTTTTTGCTAGTGGTTGATGATTACAGCAGAGACATGTGGGTGGAGATGCTAAAAACAAAAGACCAAGCTCTGGAGTATTTCAAGAAAATAAAAATCAGGGCAGAGGTTGAATCTGACAACAAGCTGAAAGCCTTGAGAACAGATAGAGGTGGGGAGTTTACTTCACATCTATTCTCAGTTTTTTGTGATGAGCAGGGAATCAAGCACTATACTACCACTCCATACTCTCCCCAACAGAATGGAGTAGTGGAGCATCGAAATCAGACAGTGGTGATGGCAAGGTACATGCTGAAGTCAATGAGTGTTCCTACAAAATTTTGGGGTGAAGCAATCTTAACTGCAGTGTATGTGTTAAATAGGTCACCTACAAGAAGCCTACAAGGTGTCACTCCATTTGAAGCTTGGCACAAAAGGAAAACTAAGGGTCAGTCACCTTAGAACATTTGGGTGTGTGGCAAATGTCAAGCATACAGGTCCTGGACTGAACAAACTGTTAGACAGATAATCCAAAATGGTGTTCATTGGTTATGAGTCTGGCACAAAGGGTTACAGATTCTATGATCCTTCTGTTGATCGTCTGGTGATTAGCAGAGATGTAATCTTTGAGGAACATCGAGCCTGGGATTGGAAAAATACAGAAACCACAGCTCAAGAGGGGACTGAAACTTTCATTGTGCATTTCCAGAAGACTGACCAAAATCCGACAACAGCTGAAGTGGCAGTGTTACCTGCTGTAAATGATCATGGGGAGGCTTTAGCTAGTCAGGAGGGTATTGTGGCTCCACATGAAGCGACACCTAGTCCACACAACTCCCCAAGCCCTGTCCAAGCACAGAATCAAGGGTGGGCAACACCACAAAGTCAGAATTCAAGCAGTTCAGAGGAAGGACCAGTCAGGTTTAGAACCTTGAATGACTTATTTGATTCCACAGAAGAATTGCAAAATTTTGAATATAGTGGTGTGTGCATGCTGGCTGCTGATGAGCCAGTAGATGTTGATGAAGAACTTGAGGAACAGTGCTGGATAGATGCAATGAAATGTGAGTTGCTGTCCATACAAGATAATAACACTTGGTGTTATGCAAATCTTCCAAAGGGACACAAAGCAATAGGACTGAAATGGGTATTTAAAGTCAAGAGGGATCCAAGGGGTAATGTTGTCAAGCACAAAGCTAGACTTGTAGCTAAAGGCTATGCTGACAAGGGGTGGACTATGAAGAAGTGTTTGCACCTGTGGCAAGATTAGAAATAGTAAGGTTAATTCTAGCTCTAGCTGCTCAAGGAGGATGGGAAGTGCATCACATGGATGTGAAATCTGCATTTCTAAATGGAGAATTGCTAGAGGAGGTGTATGTCCACCAACCACCAGGTTTTTTGAATCCCAAGCATTCAAGCAAGGTAAACAGGCTCCTAAAGCTTGGAATGCTAAGCTGGACCATGAATTATTCAAGCTGGGGTTTCATAGAAGTGAGGAGGAACATGCAGTGTACAAGAGAGGCAGTGGAAGCTCACTGTTGTTGATTGGAGTGTATGTAGATGATCTCATTATCTGTGGTCCTGATAATAACAGGATTGCTGAGTTCAAGCAGCAAATGAATAATACTTTCAGCATGAGTGATCTTGGGTTATTGAGCTATTATTTGGGGATGGAAGTAAAACAAAAGCCTGGGCAAATTGTGATCTGTCAGAGAGCATATGCAGCTAAGATAGTTGAAAAGTGTGGCTTGACTAGCTACAATCCAGTGGATACTCCCATGGAACAAAACAACAAGTTACTACCGGTAGGCCTGATCTTGCAAAAGATGTAACCAAGTTCAGAAGCATTGTTGGGAGCTTGAGGTACCTAGTCAACACTAGACTTGACATAGCTTTTTCAGTTGGCATGGTGAGCAGATTCATGGAGTCTCTTACCGCTGAACATTGGGCAGCAGTCAAAAGAATAGTGAGGTACATAGCAGGCACATCTGGCTATGGTTGCACATATGAGAAGAAATCCATTTCAGGCTTGAGACCGTTGGGTTTTTTTTTCTGACAGTGATCATGCTGGTGACCTCGAGAAGAGAAAGAGCACATTTGGGGTTATATTCTTCCTGAATGGCAATATTGTGACTTGGACTTCCCAAAAGCAAAGAGTGGTGTCCCTGTCCAGTTGTAAGGCTAAGTATATTGCTGCAGCCTCGGCAGCATGCCAAGGAGTCTGGCTGAGCAGGCTCATTGCAGACTTGACAGGAGAAAGGGCACAGAAGTTCAAGCTTCTAATGGACAGCAAATCAGCTCTGGAATTGAGTAAGAACCTGATGTATCATGAGAGAAGCAAACACATTGACACACGTTTTAAGAACCCGATGTATCATGAGAGAAGCAAACACATTGACACACGCTATCATTATATCAGAGAATGTATCAATGATGGTATTGCAGAAGTTGAACATGGGCAGCTTGCGGACATTCTGACGAAGCCGCTTGGAAGAATCAAGTTCGTCGAGATGCGACAACAGCTGGGAGTCGGTGATGTTTGTCACGATTAAGGGGGTGAAATGTTGTTCAAGCCGCTCTGTAATCGTGACAGATAGTTATCCACAACAAACCTCGAAAAAGTCATAGGTGGCATGGACCACCCCGATGTGTGACTACAGGGGAGATTGTTGGTGTTAGTCACACATCGATTATTGATGGTTGAGGGCACAACATATAAGGTGAGGCGGTCCTCACCTATCAGACTAGTCTTTTGGGTCGAGTAAAGCATATGACCTTGATATACTGTGGCTCAGTGGACCTGAGGGGGCGCAGCACTTACAGGTGGGCCGGGCCAGCTCCAAGGAACCTAGGGGTTCTAACAATGCTCATTAGTAATACTAGTACCAGGGCGAAAGTGTGGGTCACTCGTGCACGCTGTGAAGTAGCCGCATAACCAGGGCGCGCGCTCGTGCACGATAGCGTGGGTGATGCGGAATGTGCTGTGAAGTAGCCGCATAATGTATTCTGTACTTCGGATCTTTTCCCATCACGCGCACAGGGAAAAGTTTGGGCAAAAACATGCTGAGTAATAAGCTACAAAGATATATATTGTCAATATAACAATATAATACTGAGGATTTCTGTACAGGTGATTTAAGGATCTAAATAGCAGTAGCTGTCACAAATCTTTCTGAAAATATTGGCACAAGTTTGCCAAAGGAAACATATACACACAACCTTGAAGCATACATTTAAGCATACTCTGAATTGCTCTATCTCCATAGTTTACCCACCTGATATGCTAGAGTAAGCAATCGAAGTCTACCCTCAGTAAATTTGCCAAATACAGCATGAACTCCTCGCTCTGCCTCTGACTTATTGTAGGCGAGGCTGAGAATCTGCACTAAATTTGTTGATCAATGAGACGTGCTATAAACAGTAAAATGAAGCAATGCTTTTAAGCTATGTTGCAATCCAGTTTCTTAATAGTTGCTCCGGCATACCTTTACTAACATGGTACATTTTCCCATCACTATCAATGTATTGCTGACATAGGGAATGAAAAAGTGTGGTAGTACTTTCATATGTGTGCGCCAACTATTGTACGTAACAGTTAACCTCAAGGAAATAAGAAGATACAGATGCAACCGGAATAATTCAATTTATCTGCACTCATAACATTTGAAGAATATTGCTTATATAAAACAATTAGGCAACTGGAAGGTATAAACATGCCAAGAGGACAAGAAAGCAAGTATCTGCTAACTAACTATTTATGGTATTTTTTAAGAAAAAAACATGACATAATTACTTCCTCATTTGGTTAGGCTTGCTTTCTTAAGTAGTTAAGCCGAAGGTCTGTAACATAAAGCTTGATCACTCCAGTGGCATATAAATATAAAGATAAGGTACCCAGGAAAACAAAGGCAATAAGTTCGATTCATAGAACTGCTCCTCATCATTATTATTTCTGGAAATAGCAAAGCATCTAAAAGTTGTGGTTGTTCTCTAGGATGACCAAACAAAAGCTGCTGAACTGATTAGTCATCCTGACTTGATAAAACCCAACACAGAGAGGTGTGCTAAGAAGACTGACCTGTAACAAATTAGTACGCTGAAACTTTTGCGGAGTGTTGGTGGATTCAATCTGAAGCAAGAAAAAGAAAAGAATAGTAAGACAATTTAGATTTTATTATGAGGTACAGCCTGAATATATGCCCTGAAATCTGCATGGAGAAATCAATTTCATAATACACAAGAAGTTTTTTTTAATGATTAGTTAATGGTGTCTACCTCATATGTAAGTGTAGTAGAACTTTAGCCAAATTGAGAGAGAATAATCTATAAACTTTAAACTATGATATGTACCTCATAAGTATTAATAAAGTTGAACTATGTTCATTAAATTCACGTAAGTTGGCCAAACAAAAGCTGATGAACTGATTAGTCCTCCTGAATCGAGAAATCTCAATGGAGAGAGGTGTGCTAAGAAGACTGACTTGTAACAGATCGGTACCCTGAAACCTGCAGAGTATCGGTGGACTGAATATAAAGCATGAGAAAAGCACAGTAAGGTATTTTAGATCGAATGTAAAGCATGATTAAAGCACAATAAGACATCTTAGGTTTTATTATCAGGCATGGCCCAGTATATACCCCTGAAACCTGCAATGAGAAATTAATATGATAATACACAAATGTTAATGGAGTGAACACAAGAAGTTTTTTTAATGGTCTCTACCTCATACCTGAAGCAAACATTTGTTCATAATCTCAAACCGATTCTGAAGAATTTTGTTGAAGTTCATCAAGTTGGTGCCAAACTGAAAAAGAACAGAGAAGAAAATCACAATGTTTCAGATAGTAGTCATAATCTGGCTGTACACATAGAAAGTGACAATTTTTATCTAGATTGCTACGGGAAGCTAGGGAAGCACATCTAGATTCATGGCACAAAATTGTGTTTAAACAGATATTTAACATGGCAAGATCTACAATAGTGACCTGAACCTGCTAGACAGAATTAATCATGCCCGATCAGCTCGTGCCATTTCTTTCTTCACTGAGGCAGCACTAATAGTGGCCTGGGAGCTTTGGAAACGTAATGACAAGGTTTTCCAGCGAAGGGATCCAACTCCAGCTCTTTGGTTGTCAAATTTTAGTTCTTAAGGCTATATTCAGTCTGTTAGATTTAAAGACGACTTAAGGTCATCTTTTTGTGTTTGGCGATGCTTTCAGTTAATCCTCTGTATGTATAAACCTTTTTCCTTGTACCCTTTATTTAATTAATGAAAATGCCACACTGTGGGGGTCTCCCCCACACTATTTGTGTCAAAAAAAAAAAGATCTACAATGGTGTGTACAGTATAAACATCTCCAAATAAGCGCAATAGATATATCACATTCAGCAATAAGTGGATGTGTATATAGCAGTCATAACACGGACTATTATGTTGGTCCACCAAAAACGTTTTTGTGCAACAAGAAATTTCAATGGCCTTGGAAGGCACTATAGTTCACAGGAAATACTGGCAGGTATGAGTTGTGCTGTATAGCTTTATATGCCAAAAAAATAGATTGTAGGGATTGTAGATTTATAACTAAAAGGTTGGTTTTAAAATTGTTTGAGTATCAAGTATACAGCACGAGCACCAACCACTTAAAAGGATGATGGTGTGTGATAATCCACCTGCTGTTTAGCAGAAGAGAAATAGGAGGAAGTTGCATATATTAAATGGCACAGGTAGATTATCAGAGCTAAAGCTAAAACTGGTGCATACCTGAGTTACTGGAATTAAAAGAGCATCTCAAGACAAACCTGCAGCAAAATAGCGAATAATGAGGCCATAATCTAAAGCAATTTTCCCACAACAAAGGCCCTGAACATTTAAAATATCTTGAAAATGATTTGAAATAATAACTAAGAATATGCGCAATTGAGGTACCCTATCGATGTATGTACTGAACCTATCTGAACTTATCAGAAGCAACACATTCCTAAGACAAGGAAAGGGGACCTGCAGAATGTGAATGGGCTGCCCAAAAAAAAAGTCTACATCATTTTTGGATAGGAAGCAGATATCATGAGGTGTGCAAGCAAATAAAAGACCTCCAATTTGGACAACCAAAGACACGTACTAAAGTAAATAAAAGACACTAAAGAAAGTTAACCTTTGGACAACAGGTTAACAGTCGACATCTGCTATCATCTGATATCCAACTATATTATTTCGAATTGAAATATGTAATTTATCTCTTAGTATATATAAAGTTTGAGTCAACATACCACGTCAAGGCTCATTAGAGTAATAATTACAGAACAAGGAAACTGTTCTAATAGATATCAATAGCGGTGGAAGCATTTTTCTCATCAGAAAGTACAAAACAAACCTGTTTAACAGTAGTAGAGTAAGCAGGCCCATTTAACAGCAGCTCTAATATGATAGAATTTAAAAGAACCACTGTCATCAGGAGTCTCCCGCAGAATTCCATGTCATATCCATCTGTTGAGGTGCCATCAACCAAAATTGCAAATTCATATCCATCCGAATAATGAGAGCTTCAAATTTTGGTTTGTAATAATTCCCAATTTAGGATCTCCAATTGGGGCACAACAACAGGATGAGAGCAATTGCAGAGTAAAAAAAAATAGAGAAGAATAGAAGCATGACCTATTTACCCCAAGAATATCAGAAGTACGAAACACTGGTCGGGAAACACTGGTCGGTAACAGAACTATCATGAGATCCACATGGTGAGTGGTTCTTTGGAACCAAGCAGGCATAACACAGCTGCAGCGGATATGAACATGAGATAAGGAAAGGTAAGTAAACGCTATAAATGGTAAGCAACACAAGGGAAATAAACAATATACTAATGGAAAATTTTAATTATGTCCGTCCACCATAGGTAGCAGGCGCTCTGCCTGTCCGGAACATTTAATGTGTGATGGCGTCCCAAATGGTCGATGATTCAAAAGGACATGTTACCTTTGGGCTATAAACCTACTGGCATTCCTTTTTAGGAGGCAGTTGTCCCAAACCTGCCCCCATTTTTTGCATAAATTTTGCCATGACAATAGAAAAGGACACCACTCTGAAACCTTTTTTTGGTTACCTTCGAAACACAGGAAGACCTGGGTGGGTGCATTCATGGGATTGCTTGAATCATAGCTGTAGTTTCCCTTGCCAATCTGCTGCCTTGCTCAAGGGATGTGACGAACATAATTTGGAAAGTTCAGACATGGTAAAATGACAGGACATTTATGAGAACATAGTTTTGAACATTATGGACGCCATGTAACCTGAGAGCCCTTGTTTTGTCTACAGAAATTTTTACCGACACTTTAGAGGTAGGACTAGAAAATATGCCCGTGCGTTGCTACGGGTGAACAATAAATTTTTTATTTCATAATATTTTTATCCAGCATGAACCTTTGTAAATTATTTGTACAGAGTTAGCCCTATATAGGAGCCAAACCTGAGCCTGGTCTCTGATTTCACGTTTGGGTCATTTAACACCACGAGCCGAGCTAACTGGGAGCATAGCCGCAACCTGGGCCTAGGCCAGAAAATAGCCTTCGGGCTCTTCTCCCTGCCGGCTTAGTAGTACTATCCAACGGCATTGCTAGCTAGGCCTAGGCCCAGAAAATAGCCTTTGGGCTCTTCTCCGGCCGTCTTAGTAGTACTATCCAACGGCTGAGCTAGCTTTTAAGCTGAACAAAAATGAGTTATTTACAAACCTAGGCCATTCAGCTCGTCACGAGCGCACAAATGAAAATTTCATATACTATAAAGGATATCACAAGTGTACTACATAAAATATCATATATGTGTTATGGAATGTAGAAAAGAAAAGAAAAAAAGGAAAAAAAAAAAATAAAAAGAAAAAATAAAAAATAAGGATAAAATATGAAAGTAAAATAAAAATAAAACAACACAGAATAAGAAAAAAGAAACACAAAAGAAAAAAAAAAAAAAATCACCCACGCATTGCAGGCAACAAACCGAGTCATGCTCATGCATGCAAGTTGAGCCCAGGCCACATGCATGGGTGCATCCGGGACGCACGTGCAAGCGCCCTGCGTGCGCCGATTTAAAAACATTTTCCAAGCAGCTAGTGCGTTGTATGGGCTGGAAGCAGACTTCGATTGGAGTCCCAGTACAGTACGAAAGAAAATACAGAGTATGGCAAATCAGTAACAAACTCATATTTGCAGCGGACGGGCGGATAGGGTAGGGGCAGACCCAAAAAGGTGGACAAGAAATTTTCTCTCTTTATTAGTAGGTATAGATTAGAAAGGGAACAACATTTAGTTAAACACTGTGTTTTAGACATGGGAGGAAGAGTATTCGGATGCACATTTTTTTCTATATAATATCTTATAGGAGGTCAAGACAGCATTCATAGAACAAAGGAAATAGATACTGCCAAATATTCATAAACAAAATAAGCCATGAGTTCGCCTATTATTTAATAACCTGTCATGGGCATAAAGAGGGGCGCCGTAGGGCTAAGTGTCCTAGTTGGGCCTTAAGCCCATTAGTGTTAATTAGTGTCTCTCTTAGTTATTTATCTATAGAAATAGTACCATATTGTCTAGGCACAAGAGGTGTTAGTCCTATGTACCCTTTTATATTCAGCCCATGGGGCACAATGGAAAGCAGGCAATCGGGTTATGAAGAAACATTTCTAATCCCCTCAATCTCTTAAGCTCTGGGCAAAGCATAAGGCCTCAAGCTCTAGGCAAAGCATAAGACCTAATTACCCCCAACTATCTATCGGCTATTACATCTGGTATCAGCTAGCCATCGATCCTCCATCCACAGCCGCCGTCGATCCCCTTCGTTTCTGAAAAAAAAATTCAGCCGATCCTGGCAGCCAGCAGCAGCGTCACCAGCGCCACCCCATCAACCCTAAATACGCCGCCGCCGCTGCCCCACTACGCGCCAAAAGCCACCACAGGCCGATCCCCACCACCATCTCGCTTCTATGTTCTATTCTTAGCCGCAGCCTCCACGGCCGTGCAACAACCTCCGAACCCTCAACCTCTGCATGTCTTCTATTCTTAGCCACACCAGAGGAAGGCAACGAGCAATCAGCGCCAAGATTAGGAGGCAAGGAAAGGCTGGGAATTGTCCCGCCATCCGCGCGGCCCCCTCCACGCCGTCCGCGCGACGCCTGCCGCGGATCCTCTCCGCGCCGGCCGCCCCGTCTCCTCCGCGCCCACCGAGCCCCCCCCAGCGATGCGCCGCCGCGTTCTCCTCCGGGGCGCCGCCTCGATCCGAGACGATCACGGCTTCACCCCCCGCCGATCCAGCAGGGCGCGACCTCGAATCCGTCCGACGCCGTGCATGATGGAGTTCCCGCAGTTTGATGGCACTCGATCCGGAGGCCTTCATCAACCGGTCGGCGAGCTCTACTTCCGGGGGGCGCATCATGGTGGAAGAGCGGGTATGGCTAGCTTCGCAATTTGAAAGGCGATGCCGCGAAAGTGGTTCCGCCAAGTCACGCAAGATGAATACCCGGCATGGCGTCGCTTCACCGAGCTCCTGTGGCGCTCAAACCAACTCTGCACCCGACCGCTCCACCGGCTGTCCCTTTACGGCGTCGACAAGCACTGCGCAGCCTTGCGGAGATGACCGCCTGGTGGATCGCCTCCGGGTGCGTCTCGAAGGAGGGACCGTGAACGCCGGGCAGCTGACGCCTTCCAGCCACGCGACGGGGACTCCTAGCACGTCGCCCGGCCGCAGCTCTTCGTGCCACAAAAGCATCGAGGGAGCAAACAGCGGTGCGCCCTCCGCAGCAGCAGGCGAGGGAATGCTTGTCCGTCGCATGGTGCGGCGGATACGCATGCTCCTCGGCTCGTCGTTGCGTGCGTGTTCATCCACTCGGACCGCCGATACGGCTGCGGCTTCAATTGCGGTGGAGGTCCAAGTATGGGCGCTTCCACGCTGCGGCGACCTCGCATCGGCATCCAAAGATCGGGCATCAAGGACTATCTCATTCATCCTTGTGCCCGCCGTGGTGCTAGACACTTCCAAAGATAAGAGCTTCTTTGCTTCACACTCCACCCTTCGGCCTACATGAAGCCGGCGGGGTGCTCTTCCCATGGGATCCAGGTGGATATACTTGTATTTTAGTCTTCAATAAAAATGGGAAGCCGAGATGTAAAAGGCTTCACCCTAGTTCGCGTCGGCTCTCCAAATTTCGAGGACGAAGCCGGGTCTCCAAGGGCGGGGGGAGATGTCATGGGCATAAAGAGGGGCGCCGTAGGGGCTAAGTGTCCTAGTTGGGCCTTAAGCCCATTAGTGTTAATTAGTGTCTCTCTTAGTTATTTATCTATAGAAATAGTACCATATTGTCTAGGCACAAGAGGTGTTAGTCCTATGTACCCTTTATATTCAGCCCATGGGGCACAATGGAAAGCAGCAATCAGTTATGAAGAAACATTTCTAATCCCCTCAATCTCTTAAGCTCGGGCAAAGCATAAGGCCTCAAGCTCTAGGCAAAGCATAAGGCCTAATTACCCCCAACTATCTATCGACTATTACATAACCCAACAACTCAATTCAATATGGAGTAAGCAAACTTGGATCAGGAACTAATATCACTCCTTTAGGAGATGAATCAACACAGAGGTGCCCTCTAACTTATGTACCACATTTTCTTAGAAATTACGCTCACAAAACATGTCCAGATCGGGTGTAGTTTGCAAATCATGTGAAGCAAAAGCGACACATAGAGATCCATCATGTAACAATGGCTGTAACAATGCATAATCTCAGGAAGTCATAGTAAATTAAAACTGAAGGAAATAGTATCATTTGTGCTCAAACTATAAGTTGAAAGTTGAAACTGATCTCTAGGGTTGAATCATGCACGAAAAAAAAATGGAACCTTTTAAAGGAGCCATTGGGCTTGCAATGGGTTGACATAATATCATACATCAATAAATGAATAATACAAAGGTACGGACGTAAGGCATGCCTTGCTTACCTGAACCTCTAAATCCTTCACTTTAATCACTACTGCTGCACATGGATGTCTTATGTCTCAGAACCAAAACCTTGGGCTGCATAGTAACAGCCGACCTGGACTCCTTTGTCTGAAACAAATGTGCAATCATCAGAGATCAGTTAACTAACATGGACATGGAAAGAAAATTAGTAAAAGATAGACCAGATCAACTGCACTGCTCCAGCCTGTTCTCCATCATGTAGAGCACAGTGACCTGTATGGCTGTACATGTGCAATCAAACAAGCAAATAAGCAAAGAAAAATCCCTCCAAAGTCTGCTGAGCAGCAGCAGTGCCCCATGCATAAGAAAACAAAAATGGCACAAGATAATGGTTCAGCATAACAAAACAAACAAAACCTTCGAATTGGTGCCATCCTCCCAGAGATGAACATAGAGCAGGCAAACACGACAAACCCTAGAACAGGAATCGAAGCCATTGCGGGGAGAAATCAAAGAGAACCTATACCACTGCCAGCTAGGTTTCCTGTAGCACAAAAGAACATGCGTAGGAGAGCGAGTAGGCGGCGCCGGGGACGCAGCCAGGCCGCCGGCGCCGGTGGGGTGGAGGGGAAACAGGAGGGCGGCCGCAGCCGCGCCGCCCCGCTCGCGTACAACGGCTGCCGACACCATGGCCGCATCGGGAGAGAGGGGAGAGGGAGCGAGCCAAGAGAGAGAGGGGAAGGGGAAGAGAAGAGACTATGAGAGCTCACCTGTGGGAGGAACGGAGGGGAGGGAGCCGCCGGTGCGCCGCCCGTGGAGGGCGCCGTCGCCCTGCACGCCGCCATCGGGAGAGACCGAGGGAGAGCGACGGGAAAATAGAGGAGGAGGAGTTTTTTTTTTTTTTTTAATAAAGGACCTGGACCCAAAATCACAATTCACAAGCTGTGGTATAGTATATTTGTTGGGCCAGCTTCGAAGCAGAATCGCTGGAGCGGTAGAAACGAGCGAGAAGCGGCAGAAGCTATATGAATCAGAGGCCGCTCCACGAAATCCTAGCCATCCATGTGGGGCTCCGACGGCTGCAGCTATTTCGGGCGACGTGGGCAGGTTCCTGGCGGAGAAGCTTAAATAAATAAATAAATGAGGAATAGGAACAATTGGTGCTTAGAGCACTCACGGTCAGCAGTAAAACCATGGTAGAGTCTATCCCTATTAATTATCTTATCACGTAGGACTTTTGATGATGTGGCATGCAATTTAATGAAAAGAGAGCTCGAAACGCAGAAACGACGTCTATTTAAGACTTCGGCGTCTACGCGCTAGACGAGGCGGACGGTCTCGCGATGCGGATCTCAGGCGGCTGCCCGTGGGGAGACGAGGGACAGGAAGGGGAACGAAGGGAGCTCGTTCCACATGCCGCGCCGGAAAGGTCGCGCATGTCGATCGCGACGGCGCCACCGGAGTTCGCCGTGGCCGCGACGCCGCGGGCCAGCGAGTCCGCTTGCGCCCGCCGTTCCCCGTTCCGGCGGCCGTGACCACCCGCCCGAACCGCAGCGCCGTTCGGCCGCCTTTGGCGCCGCGCGGAGGTGGATCCGCTCGAGATCCGATGGAGATGGGGAGGGACGGGAGAGTGGCGCGCGCCACGCTCAAATCGAGCCCTGCGGCGCGTGGCGTGATGGGAGAGCGGCCCAGCGGGCCATGCGTGAGGGCCATCCGCGTCGCCGGAGCCCATGCGCCTGAACGCCCGAGCGAATTCCATCACGAGCAGGTGGAGGACATGCAGGCAGCGTGAGGCTATTTTCGCAGCAGAGGCTCGTGGGTCGCGGACCCCGCCGCGTGGATGGTCGCGGCTATTTCTGGGAGCAAAGGATCCGGTGAAGAGAAAAGATGAATGATTGGAGGACTCTAGACTTAAGTGTTGCCTTTGTGAGAGATAGTTTCTTGGTACAAAATCCAATAACATAGAAACTACCAGGTAACGTAGAGCAACCGGTATGGCAGTAGAGGTGGAGCCAGAAGGTGCCGCCACTGCCGAGGGCGCAGCAACTGTTGTGGGTGCTCGAGCTGCAGCAGCTGTGGACGTCGGAACTGCTGCTTCTGTGGACGTCGGAGCTGCTGCTGGGGCAGCTGGCTGTCGCCGTGTGTAGACTTGAGTAACCAGTGGCCGATAGCTCCTGCCTGCCAGCACCAGGAGCATGCACCACGATTTGGTGCGAAACGGCTTCAGGCTGGCGTCCCGGACCAGCAGTGGACGCTGCATCCAACCCTTGTTGATCAGCGCCAAGGGTAGTTTTATTCAGGATTCTTTTGATTGTAAAATTTCTTGCAGAGCATAATATAGCATTTCGTGGCACTAATATAGCAAGCTGTACCAAGGGAACAATGGCAATTTTTTAGGCTTGGTTCAAATGTTGGCTGAATTTGACCCAGTCATTAAAGAGCATGTAGATCGTATCACTAATGACAGAATTCGTGATCATTATCTTGGTCCTTCCATCCAGAATGAATTAATAAATTGTCTAGCTGCTGCAATAAAGTCTGCAATCATTGAAAAGGTAAAAGAAGCAAAATATTTCTCAGTTATACTTGGTTGTACTCCTTATGCAAGCCACCAAGAACAGATGTATTTGATAATAAGGTAAGTGGATGCAACATCCGATTCTATTTGCATCGAAGAATCCTTCTTAGGTGTTTTAAATGTGAATGATACATCTGGGCAAGGATTGTTTGATGTTCTACAAGAGAAGTTGAAAAATCTTGACCTCGATATAGACAATGTGAGAGGACAGGGATATGATAATGGGTCCAATATGAAACATCAAGGGGTACAAAAAAGACTTTTGGATTAAATCGAAGAGCTTTTTATTCAGCTTGTGGTTGTCATAGTTTGAATTTGGCACTGTGTGATATGGCAAGTTCTTGCCGTAAGGCAACGGATTTTTTGGAGTTATTCAGCGCATCTATACAACATTTGCTAATTCTACCCAAAGGTGGCAAATTCTGAAAGATAACATAACAGGGTTGACTCCCAAGTCATTGTCATCTACTCTTTGGGAGAGTCATGTTGATAGTGTTAAGGCTATAAGGTTTCAAATCCTAGAAATAAGAGAGGCTTTACTTGAAGTGGCTGAAACTGATAGGGATCCTTGCATTCTATTGAAGCTAAATCATTGGCGGAAAATGAACTTGGTGGCTTTGAATTTTTAGTGTCAATAATCATCTGGTACGTAATATTATTTGAAGTTAACTTGATCAGCAAGCAGCTACAGTCAAAAGATATATGCTTATTGATGTTGCAATTGAGTCTGTACAGGGGCTGATTTCCTTTTTCAAAAATTATAGAGAAACTGGCTTTTCAAAAGCATTGGAAGCTGCAAAAGAAATTGCAATAGAGATGGAGATTAATTCTGAGTTTTGGACCAAGCGTAAAATAAAAGAAAACGACAATTTTATGAGGCTGCACAGGACTTATTTAGGACCGAATATTTCTTGCCTATTGTTGATCAAGCTATAGCTTCGCTCGTCAGGCGATTTGAACAATATCAAGGGTATGAAAAAAAATTTAGTTTCTTGTTTACTTCGGATAGATTGCGATCCCTATATGATAAGAGTTTGATGGCTTGTGTAAATCTTGAAAAGGTACTTCAAAGTGGAGAACACAAAGATATTGATGAACAATAATTGTATGGGGAGTTGAATTTCATCCAGGATGTACTTAAGGAATCTATGAGTGCTCTTGATATTATGAAGTTCTTGAAAAAAAGCATCCCTTTTATCGTAATGCCATTGTTGCATATAGGAATTTGTTAACCATTTACGTGACTGTTGCATCTGCGGAACGAAGCTTTTCCAAACTCAAGTTATTGAAATTCTATTTACATTCTACTATGACACAAGAAAAACTCAATGGATTGGCACTAACAGCACTTGAAAATGATGTCTTTGAGAAGATTAATTATGAAGGTATAATTGAAGATTTCATTTCAAGAAATACCAGACGGATGATGCTTTTCAATAGAACTTGAGGTTAGTAATACCTTTCCTATTTTAGAGTTAATATTTGTTATATTTCTGCATATTGTATTGAAGAATACATATTTAAGTTATATATTTGATGAGTAAAAATATACATTAGTTTTACTAGCCATTCATTAAAGGGCCCCAATTTGCATTTCGAACCGGAGCCCCCAATTTCTGGAGACGCGCGGCACTGCTGTTCGTTCACTTGTGCTTGCTGACATGGGTTTCAAAAGGAAGGTGGATGGGGCCACCTGCAGCTAGCCAGCAGGATGAGCCAATTGGGGCGAATTGCTTCGGCGTCCTCACGGCCGGCCCCCGTGAACGAAGATGCTGCCACCTTCTTTCCGCATCTTTACCTTTGGTGGGCGGTGCGGTGGGAGAACATATTCTTCTTGTCTGTTGCTAGTCAAGTCGTCTCCCCAGTAGTCACAGGTCTAGCAGTTGGTTAGGACGAATTGCTATGGAATATATGCAAAATTTCATGGCTTCGCTAAAGATAACAATGACCTGAGTGTCCGTCTCCACCACCACTTATCATGCTAGTTTCTTTTATCTTCTAAAATTGATCGTTTCGGTTTAAAAAAATATATAACTTTAGATTTTAACATTAAGTTAAAGAGTAACGGAATATAGATATGTGATAACTTTTGCACACACACTTGATTGGACCTGACCTAAAGGCATTACTAAGTTATTCCCTAAATACAAGGCACGTATGATGAAACGTAACGAAGGCAAGCGGCCGCCTGCGGGCCTCCACCCTGCGCCGCTTACAAATACATGCGTCCGGCTGGCCGTCGTCCACCCCACCACACACACCAGCAGCACATCATCTCCAAGCAAGCAGCAGCACTGCACGCTAGCTGATCTAGCTAATTCTGTCTCTCCGGCTCCGGCGCGACGAGTTCGAATTAAGAACGAGATGGCCCTCGGCGGAGCTGCTGCTGCAGTTGCGTCGCTCCTCGTGGGCGGCGTCATCTCGTACTTCCTTTGGCCCGTGGCGGCCCCGGCTGCTGTCATGATGAAGGCGCCCGGCGCCGGCGGGCTGCTCATCTCCCGCGCGGCGTTCGTTGCGAACCCGCAGCTGTACTACAGCCTCCTCCGCACGGCCGGCGCAGTCGCCGCCGCCGCCGCGTTCGCTGTCTAGCACTACCGTACGTGCGTACTAAATAAAAGACGATGGCGTACGGGGTGTTTCGACTTCGCTTGCATGCGCAGCTTGCGAATTATTCACCTTTCTGTTTCGTATGTAACGCCAATTCTATGTTATGCAATAAGCATGCTACTCTGATCGTGTCTTGTATGTTATATCCATGCTTGCTTAAGTTGTTACTGCTTGCCCGTCTTGTTCATCGATCGACGTGCAGGTAATGACGCACAGACCATTCCCACCATCTTTCCCCGTGATGGCTGTGTTAGTTTTCTGACAGCTTGAGACTGATGCATGCTCACTGAACCGACTGAATATACGAGCTGTTTGGTGCGGACTAATGTAAATCAAATGTAAATGATAATAAGCTGCGGATATTACCGGCAGGATATATGTTTGAACTAATTTCATTAACACTTCGTTGGAACCAACCAAACAGCACGATAGTGTTTTATTTGTAGTTGTTTAGATATTAAATAAAAAAGTCAAAATTAGAAAATTGTAGAGCTGATAAATGTACTCAAAAGGTTTATTTTCATGTCATGCAAGAATAAAACGTAGTCCGATTGTGCACCGTCACTATTTTGTGTAGATTTAGTAAGCGTATTTATGGAAGTGGGTGCCACACCTGCCATTTTTGGGTGGAATGCACTCCTAGGTCTCCTCGGGTCAACCGGCCAAAATGAAATCAGCCATCCTACTCACATACTAGTTGCCACCCTATGTAATGAATATCTAGCCAGGAGGGCAGACAAATCCGTAAAAAGAGCAAGTTTAATAAGCTTGGCTATAGGAAACCAAAAAATATAGGAAATAGGAATAGGACAAATATAAGAACCACAGGACAGTTGCAAAACAGAGGATTCAAATGCAGCAATTTGAAAGAATGATCATTTAGAAGGACGACATGAAAAACGTTGGACTTTTACCAAGATGTTTGAGTGGATGCTAAATTTCCTGTAGTTTTCATCCAAAACAAAATTCAATGGAAAAATTTCCTACACTAATCCTATGCTCCATTCCTGTGAAGCATATGCATGAATAGTAGCAATTCCTTCAATTTTTTTTTCCCTGTGGACCAAAGAAGGCCTAAAACAACAATAGACTAGCATAATAGACAAGCCATCGATCCTAGGTAGAGGAGCTCGCCCTAGGCTCACCGCCATCAAGCCCTAGTCAGACCTTGCCCTAGCCTCCTGCTGAATGAGCGCTAAGCGCCTCCCACTTGATCCCCGCCTCGATCACGGTTGTGGCCTTGCGTCCGCCTTCGCCTTTGGGGCTCGGTCCACTGGGCAAGCTAGTGTTGTGCGCCTTTGACCCCCCGGGTTGTAGCTCCACGTCCGTCTCGCTTCCAACGAGTAGAAAGACGTATATTCCTTGCTCATGGATGGCACTGTTTGCTAAGTTCAGGGATGACACCGCTTGCCAAGTTTAGTGATCTACGGTGATCACTTTAAAAATTTAGGGACCGGGATGACACCACCGGTCAAGTTTAAAGATCTGCGGTGATCACTTTGAAAATTTAGGGACCGGGATGACACCGCCGGCTAAGTTTAGGGGACTGCGGTGATCTCCTTGAAAGTTTAGAGCCCGACAAGTTTAGGGACCCACAGATATCACTTTAGTAGTTGGGGGACCTGAATGACACCGCCGGCGTGGCTCAGGGATGGCGGTGAACTTTGCTCATTAATATATTGTGTGGAGCCGATGGAAGCCATGTTGATTGGTATTAAATCTATCATGATGATTATTAAGCACTAGGATTAGAAGAGAAATAAAGAAGAAGAAAACACCAACATTGGCTAGAAAACTGTAAAACCACTTTTTTTTAATAGCACTATCCTTGTTTATTCATGGTTCACAGGAAAGGAGATATATACATGAATAAATAAATGGGGATAGTGCTCAAAAAAAAAAAGTGGTTGTACAGAGATGTTTTGTTTAGTCTTCTGTTGTTGGGCCTAATTGGGCCGTGTGCGATTCGCAGGATGGATAGTTTCCCGGACGGGCACGGCGGATTGGGTGGGTATTGGTAGCAGTTGTACTTTCTTAAACGTCATTTAATAATAAATAATGAAATTAATTAATCAGCTCTTATATCCTCGTTCACACCGCCAAGCAACAATTCAGCTTCTGCATTTCGCTACAGTACCGTTCTCTTGTGTTTTCAACCTATTCGTCTGCGGGCGTTTCGCGTGCGCTTCGTCTCCCCCAGACGAGACTGGGAGCAAATGTGCACGGCATGCATTGCAATGCACGCGATGAAGGCAAGCAGCCGCCTGGCCCACCTCGATCTGCCGCTGCGGCCTACAAATAGATGCCCGACACGCCGCGTTGTCCATCCATTCCACACCTAGCCGTTCGCTCTCCTGTCTCCTCCTAGCAGCAACAGCAGAAGCAACGCCGGCTTAGCGCCCCGGACGCTCAAGCCTGCAGGTCTGCCTGCCCGTGCCTGGCCATCGCCAAGATGAAGGACGACGAGGGCATCGGCGCCATGGGAGCGACGGTGGCGCTCGCCATTAGCGCCCTCAGCGTCTATTTTCTGTGGTCCGTGGCGGGCCCTGCAGCGGCGGTGGGGGCATGCTACGATAGCTCAATTCAGATACAAATCGGAGTACACGACCTCAGGGGCAGGGAGGTCTGGATCAAGCAAGCAATCTAGACAGAGGAGCAGAGAACTAGAACATGGGAAGGATGAGAGTTCGAGACCTACGGATGGAGGCTCGCAGAGGAAGAGGTACAGTAAGAAGATGGAGCTCGATGCCATGGAGATGTGTTTCTTCTGAATATTCGATGCCTTCTCAGATCCGATCTGCTCTCTTGCCTTTATAGTCTTCCACCCAAGCAAAGCCTAAACTGGGCTCAAGGCCCAGGCCCACGGTGACTCATCCTAACATTCCCCTCTCCTTAACATTCGGCTTGCCCCCAAGCCGATAGAGGAGTATGAAACCACCAGGATCCCAAGGAAACCGCAGAAACTCGTGTTCTGAATACAGACCCTGCCCATTGCATGAAACTCTTAAAAAGCAGATATGTTCAGTGAAAGCACCAGCCCATTTTTGTTGCCTTGACACTAGTGTGAATGTGCATACTAGCCATGCAGGTGCCATATGCCAAGCTAATGTTTCAGGTATCTTCAGTCCAAAGACATCCACAATCTGAGAGGGCTGCAGCTTGATGGTTCCTTGTTGAAGTGGTACATGCCATGGGAGCTTCCAGATCCGACTGGACTGACACGAGCACCTCTCAATCAGGTTGAACAACGGCCACGGTACAGGCCCTAGCTCAGCATCACAAGTTGTCAACCTCAGTTCTGTAGGTGGTGGCCATGGTTGGTGTTGATTTCTCCCTGCACCCACGATGGCCACAAGGACATGCCACCAAAAGCAGAGATAGAAACATAATCTTCCAGCCATAGCTCATTCTGGACCATGTATGATAGAGTTAGCGTTGAAAACGGATGGAAAAATTTTCGTTCCGACCCGTTCCGTTTTCCATTTTTGTCCGTTCGTTTCCGTATTCGTGGGGTAAAGCAGAGATAGAAACATAATCTCCCAGCCATAGCTCATTCTGGACCATGTATGATAGAGTTGGCGTTGAAAATGGACGGAAAAATTTCCGTTCCGACCCGTTCCGTTTTTCACTTTTGTCCGTTCGTTTCCGTATTTGTGGGGTCCCGTTTCCGTATTTACGGAAATGGGAGAGGGTTTTTTCCGTCCGTTTCCGCGGGATCCCGTTTTCACCCGAAATACGGAAACGGGAGAGGGGTTTTTTCCGTCCGTTTCCGCGGGATCCCGTTTTCACCCGAAATTGACCCGTATTTATTCCGTTTTTCATCCCGTTTTTAATCTATATAAGGTATGTGCAGAAATTAATATGTCCATAAACCTATTAATCACCAATTATGCATGTTAATACATGGCATGCTAGTGAATACTAGACCAATAACTTCGTATGTGTATATTAATTTGTGAGTTTGCTGATGCATATTCACGAATATTTAATCATACTATTCTAACTTATTTTCCGGCTCTCCATCCATATTTGTTCGTTTCCGTGCATCCAAGATATCCCGATTTTCGTATCCGAACACACATTTTCGGAACCCGATCCCGTTTCCGCCAAAAAAAATATAGAAACGGAAGTAGAAATGGGGTTTTTTTCCGTCCGTTTTCATCGCTAGATAGAGTATGCTTGGGCATCACCAGCATAACAGGAAGCACATTCTCCTTGCGGCATCCATAGAAATTTAGTACCACATAAAGACCACTTAACGGCTTGTGAAAAACTGCATCAGGATTTAACAAGTTGCCTTTATGCTGAGCTGAAACCAGAAAATGTTCCATATTAGCAGCTGAAATCTCATGCATAAGGATTGGCCACACAAAGATTTGCACCACGCTTCCGCTACTTGACAGTGTTGTCTTCAAGTGCACAGGGGCTGCATAATAAGCACAGAAAAATGGCCAAGGGACTGCCCTGAGATGGACTGCATCACCCTTGATCTCAAACAATATAAATGGTGACCATGGCGCTTTGACAACCACTTTAGCTGAGATCGGCCAGAATGGCAACGGACACTGACTAATTAATTTTCCAACCACCCTCTGAACAGCATGAGTTGCAATGGTTGCAGGACAGAGCAGAACAGCAGCACCATCGACTGAGGGTGTGTTTAGACTGTCCGCACTCACGTTTCTCTATTTGTTTCCTTTAAAAAGAATATTCTATCCTAGTCATCGAGATTCTCTTCTTTATATCCAGTTTCTCCGCATCCATACATACTTTATATCCTTCTCTATCACAACTACCCATCGTGTGGGCCCACTTATAATTTTATCTAAATATATCCATTTGAGATCTTGTTTTGAAGAATTTATTGAAACGAATTCAATGGTGCAATCGAATTTAATTTGAATTTTTGGTTTGTGAGTTATAACATTTTTTAGGAGTTCAAATCGTGGGCGCCGCTGGCCATGCTCTCTCTCCAGCTCTGCCTCCAGCGCATGCTGCCTCCGGCAGCTCGTCCAACGTGGCTTTGTCGGCAGACGCCCTCGCGCGCGCTTGATTTGCCGTCGGAGGCTGCTACGTTTATGTAACGAAGCTGTTCCAAAGATCGCGGTGCGGCGTATTTTACGTTAAAATGAAACGGAGGTCGGTTTTACAGTTCGCGGTGCGGATAGCCTTAGAGCCCAAACGTTTGGGCAAAGTTTGGCAATTCTGGTCAAAATTTGGGCATTTGTAGAGCTTAACCGAAAAGATCAGAAGCACGTTTCGTTTATTTGTGGTAAATATTATCCTACCATGGGGTAACTAGGCTCAAAAGAATCGTCTCGCAATGTTGTAGGGTCGAGATGGGGACTAGAGGGGGTGAATAGTCCTTACTAAAACTAATTGCGATGGCTAACCGAATATAATGCGGAATTAAAACTATTCGCTTAGCCAAGACTTCACCCCTCTAGCTATGACTCTAAATCACCTCACAAAAGATCCTACACAAAGCAAATGAGGTGATAAGCCTAGCTTGAGCTCCTAACCGTTTCTATTGCAAGGTTACACAAACCTATGCACTAGTACTTCAAACAAAGGTGAGCTCCTACACAATTCTAATGAGCAAAAGCACTAAGCCAACCTAAGCTCACTAGATGCACAATGGACAAGGCGACACACGCCTAACTCAAAGGCTCAATTACTTAGCTACACAAACTAAGCAAGGCAACTAACAAGCTACACAAGCTAGTAATTGCAAGAGGTACTCCACAAGCACAAGCACAAGATATATATGAATGTAAATGCAAAGCTTGTGATTTGGAGAATGCAAACCACCGAGAAGAGTAGACAAGTTGACACCGGTGATTTTTTACCGAGGTATCGGGAAGCTTGCCAACTTCCCCCTACTCCTCGTTGTGTCGACCAACACCTTGGGTGGTTCCTTTGGTGTTTCACCTAGATGGTTCTCGGTGTGACTCTCCCGATCACTTGCCTCTCAAGGCACGCCCCAAGGCACCGCAAGACACCACTCTCAAGTGAGCCTATCACAAGGCACCGCAGAAGACACCACACTCACAAGTGAGGTAGCTCAAAGACACGCTCTAGTAGTGATGCTCTTCGCGATCCCCGCAAGGTGAGCTCGAACCTCTCACAAATCCTCCTTCGGAGCACCGCACAATCTCCGTTGCGTGCTTCACGAAGTCTCTTGCCACCAAGCCGTCTAGGAGGTGGCAACCTCCAAGAGCAACAAGCACACCGGCTTGCAACACGATCACCTAGTGCCACGAATGCGATCTCTCAACGCGAATGCACTAGAATCACTCCTCACTTTGATTTGGATGAACTCTATCAATCACAAGTGAGTGGGAGAACTCTCAAGCACCACAACACAAGCCACCAAGGCCCAAGTGTGCTCAACACCCGAACAAGGTCGGGTATGTGGGTATATATAGCCCCCAAGTCAAATAGAGCCGTTGGGGCGAAACACGGTTTTTTCGCGGCTGACCGGACGCCGACCAGGACGCCACCGTCCGGCCCGGTCCGCGCGTCCGGTCGCTGGCGCGTCCGGTCACAAACGACAAGCAACCGCCTACGCCAGCGGCTACGCCAGCGTCCGGTCGGTGCTTCCGGTCGCACCGGAAGCCCGTCCGGTCCGGCGTCCGGTCCAAAACGCTACCGCAGCTCTACGCTGGGACGCACTGACCGGAGCGTCCGGTCGAAAAACCGAGTCCGGTCACGCAGCTTCGACCGGATGCGTCCGGTCACGCCGAGCGCGCGAAAAGTCATCGTTTTTTGTCGCCGTTTCTTCGCCGTCTTTTCTCCGACATGCTATCCAACAAATATACCAATTTGTGCACGAGGACTAGCATGTTTTTAACACCAACTTGCATCCGGCGCAATAGAAAATATGCATCTCATTTTCTCAAAGCGCCGAATCGGCCCTCGAAGTTTCGGCGGGAGGATGAGTGGTTCCCAAACCCAACTCAACCCTCGCAATCACCGCCGCCTTTGCAAATGTGCCAACACCACCAAGTGTACATCACCATGTGCATGTGTGTTAGCTTTTCAACAATCATTTCAAAGGCCGGTTAGCTCTTACCACGCCACTCGATCCTAACACATCGCAGTTAGATCGCTCAAGTGGCACTAGATGACCGATATGCAAACAAGTTTGCCCTCTTGATAGTACGGCCATCTATCCTAAAAACCCGGTCATAAACTTCTCTAAGCTCCTCATGACCGGCGAAATGAAATGCCCTATAGGTTATACCTTTGCCTTGCGCATTTCCATTCCCGCTCCATCTCCAAGTGCCGATGCAACACATGCACCAACACGATCACCAAATGATAAGATCCACTTCATATCATCACGTGACACTATTGGTCCATCGATCTTGACCTCACTTGCTCTTCACCGCTTGCGTCGGTCCGTCGGCGCCAAGTCTTGCCCAAGCTTCACCGCCTCGCGGTCCATCGCTTCACTGCCTCGACTTGCCCTTCACACTTGCAACCGGTCCATCAAGCCAAGCCTTGTCTTGATCTTCACCACCTTGGTCACATGACTCCATGTCATGTTTCATATGCAATAAAGCTCCTTCATTGCGTCATCATGAGTGAACTAATCTCCTGTGTATTATCTCAATCACACATATTAGTTCACCTAATGTTAACACTCAATTACCAAAAACCACAAGGGACCTTTCAATCTCCCCCTTTTTGGTAATTGATGGCAACACTACAAAGATATGGAATTGAAGATTAGATTCCAAGCTAGCACTTTATACAAGTATAAATTGCTAACTTGGTTTGGATTTTATGTCACTTATCCAACTTTTAAGCTCAATGTAAAGATTTGGATAAGCACCATAAAACCCTACTTGGTAGTGGTAACTCCCCTATATGTGTGCCCAATTGATTTGAATTCAAGGTTTGCACACATACATAAATATGAGAATTTTGGGAGGGTTAACACTACAAAGTGATGCTAAGGTGTATAGGATAAACCTTTGAAGCGTGATACCAATCGGAGTTGCAAAATTGAAGTTCATCCTTAGCATCATCCAAGTAACTAGACATACATCAAAACTCAAGATACCATGTGAGATCAACATTATATGTAATGGTTCTTGATTTTCATGAAGCATATATATGTCTAGCTACAACCTATGCATGCTAGTTATCATATCATCAATCAAGTGCTATAACTAGCATACACCACACAAGCATTGCATATAAAATTTAAAAACTTATGCAAATGCAAGCAAGCACATGAATATGCACATATCAAATGCAATCAATCAAGTTCATGAGCTTGCTCCCCCAACTTGTGTGCTTCTCTTTTGTCCAAGAATTTTTAAATTTTTAATCCTCCTCTAATCTTCAATCTTGTTCCCTCTTGGTCCATGTCCATGTTCCAAACTCTCCCCATATTCATATCTTTGTCCAATCTCTCCCCTTTGTCATCAATTTCCATAAAAGGTATGCCTCTTTTGATACAAAGGGTGTGACTAGGATAGATGGTTGAGTCTTGAATCTTCACTTTTGATGGACATCACCATATGTTGGATTGACACCACTTGTAACTCTCACATGTGGAAGCATGAGAACCACCTAGAAATGCCACATGTAGGTCACTTGTAGAATCTTTGACCTTCATCTTGAGGTGGGGCACCTCCCCCTATGTCAAAGCATATGTCAATCCACTTCAACTCTTGTTGGTGAGGGTAGCTTTCTTGATTTGAATTGATCACTTAAAGTTGAGGATCACTTGTGGGACCACCATTGATACAATAAGTACCATTTGAGTGTGAGCAAGAATACCACTTGTGTAGGAATATGATATATCTTGCAATGTGGTAGCCACTTGATGACCAATTCTTGAACTAGATTGTATCCATGAGCTTCTTTCTTGATGACTTGAACTAAATGATTTGCCATAGCTTTCAAGTCCGATTTGATTCAATGACAAGCTTCTTCACACCTCGTAAAGTATAAGGGTTATCTTGCCAATGTTGTACTTGTCACTTGTGAGCAATCCAAAATAGATCAAGTACTTGGGATCACTAGCTCATGAACAAATTCATATACCAACCACTAGATCATATAATCATCCAAGCAATAGTGGTAGCAATGAATTTAAACCTTTCATTTGTCATGCATGACCCTATTAAGCATGTACTATATGCACTAACCGCATACTAGTAAGGGATGAAATGATCATGCACATTACAATGATACCTTTGCTATCTTGGAGTAGAGGATAGTCAATATGATTCCAATTTCTCTCCGCAATAGCAATGTGAAGTCCATTTCTATAACTTGGTGAAGACCAAATATACCAATTTGAAATCCATGCTTCACCCATATGAAATGAGAACCACTAATGATCAAGTGCATTATCTTCATATTGTGGTTGGCTTGCTTTCTTTTGATCTTTGCTTGCATGAGAGAATCAACAAAGAATATCACTTGAATTTTGTATGAGTTGCTCTCTCTTTTGGATGTTGCTTGCTTCTTCTTGATCAACCCTTTTGATTTCTTCAACTAAGCATCTTGAACATTCCTAGATCATCACTTCCATGTTGGCCCCTCCAAGCATCCCAACTTGTCAATCCCACTCATGGGCTGCACGCCCTTTCTAGGGAGAAGTGATCTCACCAAGAACTATCCTTGACACTCACTTGAACTGAATTTGATTGATTGATTCAAGTGATGGACTTGATATGATGAGTAAACTTGAGATCTTCTTTAAGTCATTTTCTTTCTTTTGAAGAGATACAATGATCATTTGAACTCAAACTTGTCTCTCCATCTTGAGCTTGGTCTTGATCTCCAACTTGAGTACTAGACTAGACTTTTTTTTGGCGCCCATGCTTGGCGGGGCATTGACCGGTCACGACATCGATCACTTTCGGAGAGAAGGGAGGTAAAAGTTGCAAGACAGGGAAGGAGAGCACCGTGGGCCCAAGCGTGTGGGAGTCTGCTGGTCCGCAGCGCTGAATTGACAGTGACCGAATCTATGTTCGTCGTCGATCAGTGGTGACGGGCTAGCATCGTAGATATTTTTAGAAAAGAACAATTAATTATGAATAACGATTAACGACATACAAAATACAAACACAAAGCAAAACCAATATGCTTAAAGAACTTAACATCTATTAATATATTAATAACATAGGGCGTAAGAGAGCTCCGGGAGGATCTGCAGAGAATGGATCACCCAAACCTAGGATCTAGAGGATCTTTTAAAAGGATAACTCTCCAAGAAAAACTAAAGTAATACAACAACTTCTCTATATTTGAATGGGGCCATGCAATATAATTTTTCCTTCCGCCCGCACTTTTCGTCACCATACAAAAAGCACCTTTTTGGCATATATAAGCTTGAAGGCATAATTGTCCATAGAATTCAAGACCG
Organism: Hyparrhenia diplandra; assembly: GCA_015847255.1. NCBI lineage: Eukaryota > Viridiplantae > Streptophyta > Magnoliopsida > Poales > Poaceae > Hyparrhenia > Hyparrhenia diplandra. The sequence goes on from JADLZK010003508.1 coordinate 90,030, forward strand.
AGTGAATTAACAGATAGTTTGGTTCAATAACAGATAAAGATTTTTTTTTGGGAAGCAGGATATAGAAAATTGACATTAGTTCATCCATGGACTTAGCAAGCGGCGGCATTGACTTCGGTTTACGTTCAAATCCGGAAAATAAATGGACCGTGCATGTGCACCTTCATTGCTCGACCCTCAACAAAATGCGATTTACAATAAATGAGACAAAGTTGCGGTCGGAAGGTCACCGGGACTGTTTCGTGAAACATTTACCGAGAGTTCTTACCTTTACATTCTTGGCAACAAAAGTGGGACTAAAAAGTGGGACTCGTTTCAACACAAACATTTTCTCCTAGAGGCTAAGATACAATCTCTACCACCATCAAATCACTACGTAGTGAACATGCCAAAACCGGACTTCGTTAGACAAGAGACTCTCGCTACAATCTATATCATCATCATCATCATTTGTAGAAGTGAACGTGCCACGACCCGGTCGTCATCGAAAGCTTGTCACTTCAGCTTGTCCATGAGGAGGTGTGCAACCGACTTCGTATCCTTGCTCCCTTCTTTGTTCCAATGGCAAAGAAAATGAAAAAAAGGGAGGCAAATATGTTTTATCGAATAAAGCAAGAACAAAGACGTTTCACAAATGTGAGCGGGGAGTAGAATCGAATTACCGGTCGGTAGTATCTTCCTTTTCTTCAAGCGAAGGAGCTGCATCGTCGTCGACCAAAGGTTACCGAAAGTGAGCGATGGAAAACTGAAGTTTTCTAAACCACTACATATCCCGATAGCACCATTTGAACTCGATCCTAGAACTAAATAGAACAAAGGTTGGCGAAATGCTCACCGCCTTTGCATATCCGAATTTCTTGATACCCTTCTCCTCAACGCAGGTGAGGCACGCGGCCGATTCTTGTTCTTCCTCACCTCTTCCATCTCTCGCTACCACATCTCAACACTGGCCCCTTCTGTCACCCACTTTTTGTCGACGGCCCGGCAAAAGGACACCACAAATGACCATGCATCACTCGTTCGGATTTTTTACGGCCGGCGGCGGGGAGGCTTCCAACCGGACAAAAAATTCTTTGACAATGCTTTCGGGAAAATTCTTTTGTGCACGCGCACATAGAAACAATTGTCGGGGATCATTCCATCGAGGATGTTCACATTATTTGTTGCCAATAACATTCCATTGAGGATGTTCACACCTGCATGCCAACTGAATATGTACACAAAAACACATAACTTGTTGCTACGATCAAACTTTCAAGTACAATTAGGTTCATGGAAATCAGGTCGCACATATTCCACACTAAAAACAGTCACCCTCTTCTCAATTCTAACTAATCAATTGCTATCGAACACCAAAGTTTCTCCTTTTAACGAATCAATTGCTTGAGAAATTTATAGGAGCACATAATGTAAGCTTGTGATAATGAATGAAGGAGAAAGATGGTTGAGACCACGGACATGAATACCGATGGACGGAGTACAATGCAACTCTCTTCAGATGCACCAACTGAACAAAAAAACTTTCTTTTGTTGTGGTACCCAATCATGAACTTCTCGCAAGAAAATCGTAACGTGATGATCAAAGCACATAACGAAGCTTGTGATAATGAATGAAGGAGAAAAATGGTTGAGACCAAGGTCATGAATACCGATTGACTGGAGTACAATGTAACTCTCTTCGGATGCACCAAGCGAGCGAAAAAAAACTTTCTTTTGTTGTGGTACCCAATCATGACCACTGCGGGAAAACTATAACAGATGATCAAAGCACATAACAGAAGCTTGTGATAATGAATGAAGGAGAAAAATGGTTGAGACCACGGTCATGAATACGATGGATTGGAATACAATGTAACTCTCTTCGGATGCACCAACCGAACAAAAAAACTTTCCTTTGTTGTGGTACCCAATCATGATCTTCTCGCAAGAAAAGCGTAGAATGATGATCAAAGAAATCAAATTTAACAAATAAGATGCTAAAGTGAATAGGTAGTTGTCTATCTTTTTGCCTAAGCCAATGTCACAAACACATGGAATGGGAGTAGAAACCATGATTACTCGCCAACGGATCCTGCTAAGCCAAACCAAAATCAAATTCAACGGATGGGATGCTAAAGTGAATAGATCATAAATATGATTACCCATTATGCTAAGATAAACCAAGATAATCGAATAAAAAAATGGTAATCTAAGAAAAGGGAGCAAAGAAAGAATGGAAATGAAAATACCTCGACATCTGCAGACATTATGCTATGGCGGTGAATCGAGTTTGCTTCGATCGATGCTCCTATAAGCTTTTCTAGCGAAGGGCGCCTCTACCCTTCCGGTACTATTATATTGGTTTGATGATTACTTTGCTCAAGTGCTATTTTTACGCCAAAAAGAAGGAATGGAGGCAAATCACAAGGCGTCCTCGGACCGAGGCACGCACACACAAACCTCGGATCCGGATGATGCAAACCTACAAGCACGAACAAAGGTAGGCGTCGTGAACACCGCATCATAGATTTGGGCAAGAATATAAAAGAACAAAAGATTGCATTTACAGTCCCAATTCCCAATTTTTTTTCTCGGTCACCGATTGATTCCGACCTCCTTTTATGGCAAAATCCTTTTATTTAAAATCCTTCTCATATAGATCTAAAATCCTACCACGCAACCGACCAATGAAATACATCTAGAAACCTAGATCCTATGCAAGGAATGGCAAAAGCATCAATTCCGACTTCTCATATACTATATACTTTTTTCTTTCTAAAACACCGACCTCCCGCGGAGATGCGCACATACCTAAAAGTACACCTAGAAATCAAGAACAGGAGCACCCTAATCATCTAGCTCCAAATCAACGGTCTTGGCCTAAAAAGAAAAAGACATGCAGAAATCCCGCAGCCACACGCATGGCAAAAAATCTGGGCACCCAAGCCTGGATTAAAATCCTTGGAACCCTAAAAGCAATGGATGCCCACGGGGGATGAATTGCTAGCTTAAGCCTAGCAAGCACGGCCGAAAATAGAGCGCCCGAGAAGTGCACGTACCTCACAGATCGAGTGTAGAGTGGACGGATCCGGCACCGGAGCGGCCGCCGTCGACCTCAGATGCCCATGGGTGACGAGAGAGGGAGCAGCGCTTGCGGCCTCATCGGGCGGCTCTCGTCGCCCCGCACAAATCCGAAGGAAGGAGGGATGAAATCAGCCATAGAGGCACGGATCAGCCGGATCCATAGCTCCGCACGGCAAGGAAAGGGGGGAGCGAGAGAAAAAGCGCAGGGGTGGCGGCGAGGCTCGCTTGCCTGGGTCGGCGGGCACCCACACACGGCGCCATGGCCACGCTGGGCGCCTCACGCCGCCGCTTCAGCGTCGGGGCCGTCCGGCCACTCGCGCCGCGGCTTGGGCCGGGCTCGGCCTCCGCCGCTGCGGGCTGCGACGCCCTTGCCCAGACAACGACGCGACGCGGCCGGGGCGCCGCCAGGCCCGCGAACGCCGCCCGGCAGGGGGCGCGCAGCGCCCGCCGCCGGCGTCGCGGTCGCCCGTGGGCGCCCGCGACCAGGGGCAAGCCCTAGCTGCCGCCAAGAGAGGGAGAGTGAGGAGCCGGGGTTAGAGCCGATATATATATTCAACATAGGAAGAGCAGCGCACCGTCGGATCGAGGATCTAAGGGACAGCGAAATTTTGAACAACGTGGACGCCCTGGCCGACGGTTTACTCCACACCAAATATTACTTTTAAATGTGTACAAAGTACACTCTCCCAAATCAATGGTCTTTGTACTCATGCTTGTCATGCTTCTAACTCAATTCAAAACCAAACTTAGGTGCCTCAAACACTTATAAATAAGATTCCAACTTGAGGACCTTTCAATCAAAGTGACTCTTGATCAATCCAATAATTGTCACTTTTTCGGCAGATTTTGTACATCTCAAAGAATAGTCCATAACTCTCAATGTACATGTTGAAATACCACGAAATTTGGTGGATATGTGCAACACTAAGTCATCTAGCAGCCATAAAAATTTGAGCTTCAAAGTCCTTATGGATTGCTACCAGATTTCACACCTTTCCACACTACTACAAGCTGAAAACTTGCTGCAACATAGCTGACAAGCTCTACTCCAAAACCGAAGTATCCCTTGTTCAATCATCATGAAATTTTTACAGCATCTTGTACCATAAGTATAGAGCATGAATACCAAATTTCAAGCCATTCCAATAATAATTGATCATCCAAACATGGCTAAGATCACAGCTCACTCAGATTTTGCAAAAGTGGACAGATTTGAGCAATTGAGCTATGCTTCATCAATTTGAATCAAACTTGAAGCTAACTTGTTTGAATACTCTCACAAGACATATATCCATTCAAATCACTTACTAAATGTCATCTCATGATCATATCCATTCAAACCAACTCAAATTTGACTACTAAGCATTTAATCCATTCAAACATCTCATAGCAAGCAACATATGCATATATATCCAATTCAATCATCTTATATGCATCTAAACTTGTATGATCAACTAGGAGTATACCTTTATAGCTCATGATCATCCAATAGCAAGCTTCAACTCAAATATTTTACAAGCCTTCAAATCTCTAATAAATTACCACAACTAGGATCATTGCACTTGTATGTTGTAGCTCATTTGGATTTCACTCATCATGACTTGGCATTGGGATAAAAATAGCAACAAGCTTCATTACTTGACTCAATGAAATGATGAACAATATGAATTCAATTGAATCAAGTCTCCAATGCCATGGTACCTACAAACAATCATCCACTTGTTGATGGTACCCAAACTTGTTTGGGTCCTCTCAAGTTAGGTGCAACATACTTTGACAAAGCCTTAGTATGAATAGCGGGATGTTTTGCAATAGCAACCAAGGAGGTACCATTGTCATCCTTTCTAAGCACATTATCATCATTAATTGAAATAGGCTTAGAATTTTCACCTAGGGGACATGAATGAGCCATGTGTCCCCTTTCCCGGCATGAGTAGCATCTTCTCTTTTGTTGAGCCCATTCTTCTTTGCTCATTCGATGCTTCTTCTTGCCTTGCCTCTCATGAGTTGCTTGATCCTTCTTCTCGAGCTTGTTAGGACACTCCGAGGCAAAGTGTCCCATGTCTCCACATTCATGGCACTTGATGTGAGCAAACTTTATTTTCTTTGCTTCATTCTTGCTCATCATCTTGGCATCTAGGATATGAGTTGGATGCCTTGCATTAGCTCTTCCACCCCTTCTTGTTTTCTTCTTTTTATCTTCAAGTCATCAACTTTATCTTCATGGTTGATCTTGACTTGATCTTGGGGTTTTGGTTGAAGCTCTTCTTGTTGCTTCAACTTGAGCTTATCTTCATTTGAGCAAGCCTTTGCAAGATGTCCCATTTCATGGCATCGGTAGCACATGACATGAGATAGCTTTTCTTTTTCTTGCTCCTTGATCTTCTTTGCTATCTTTCTCCCACTTTTGGTCATCTTCTTCTTAATGAACCCAAGACCACTCTTATCATGTAGACTTCTTGGATTCTTCACTATTTTCTCGAAGAGGACCTTGGAGTTGTAGCACCTCTCTAACCAGTTGCCCAATTTCTTCACTTTCCTTTTTGAGCTCATCATTCTCCTTCAAAAGGTTAGTCTCACAAGACATAGGAGAAGAACATGCATTTAAGGAAGAAGAACATGGCATATCCAATGAATTATCACAAGAGGTGGATACATGCTTCTTGCCTACATCACAAGGGTTAGCACAAATATGTGATTGATCATTTGACCCAAGTGATGAGCTCTCACTAGTTTTAGATTTTTCATTTGAAAACATCTTAGTGAGTAAAGCATGATCTTGTACCAAGTTATCATGAGCAACACTAAGTTCCTCATGAGCCAATTTTAGCACCTCATGTGAACAAGTAGTAACATAAAGTAGATGCTCTTGTTGTTCACATGTTGTCTTAAGCAAAGAGCTTTCATTTTTCAATTTCTTGTTTTTAGCAACCTCTTTGTTCAAATCATGGATGAGACTATATATGAGCTCAAAGTTTGGATCATCACAATCGACAACTATGTCACCACGAGGTACCTTAGTGTCACCATGTGACATAGAGCAATCCGGTGATGTAGATGAACATGTAGAATCATCACCCTCATAGCCATCATCCTCACCATCAAGTGTGCATGGAATAGCATCATCGATTGCAACACTTGTGGCGTCTTCATCAACCTTTGATGCCTCATCCTCAAACTTGCCATCATCCCATGTGGAGGCATCACCAAAGGTGCTCTTGATGGATTCCCACAACATATGTGCGGAACTCTTGATATTCACCTTGTCATGCAACTCAAAGCTCAAAGCATCAAGTAAATAACTATAAACATTAATATCAAGATCAAATAGGATTTTTTGGGCTTTGGTTAGATTTCTATGGTCCATGACAAGATTGAGACCACGAGTGACAACCCACCATACTTTAGGTCCCATGGCACGAAAATGATCAAGCATATGGTGTTTCCACCGTGCAAAGTGTGTGCCATCAAAAATATGTGTGTCACTCAAGCAATCATCACTAAACCCTCTAGTTTCCATCCTCTCGGGTCGGTTAAGACCACTAAATGAGAGACCACGGCTTTGATACCACTTGTAGGGTCGAGATGGGGACTAGAGGGGGGGTGAATAGTCCTTACTAAAACTAATTGCGATGGCTAACCGAATATAATGCGGAATTAAAACTATTCGCTTAGCCAAGACTTCACCCCTCTAGCTATGACTCTAAATCACCTCACAAAAGATCCTACACAAAGCAAATGAGGTGATAAGCCTAGCTTGAGCTCCTAACCGTTTCTATTGCAAGGTTACACAAACCTATGCACTAGTACTTCAAACAAAGGTGAGCTCCTACACAATTCTAATGAGCAAAAGCACTAAGCCAACCTAAGCTCACTAGATGCACAATGGACAAGGCGACACACGCCTAACCCAAAGGCTCAATTACTTAGCTACACAAACTAAGCAAGGCAACTAACAAGCTACACAAGCTAGTAATTGCAAGAGGTACTCCACAAGCACAAGCACAAGATATATATGAATGTAAATGCAAAGCTTGTGATTTGGAGAATGCAAACCACCGAGAAGAGTAGACAAGTTGACACCGGTGATTTTTTTACCGAGGTATCGGGAAGCTTGCCAACTTCCCCTACTCCTCGTTGTGTCGACCAACACCTTGGGTGGTTCCTTTGGTGTTTCACCTAGATGGTTCTCCGGTGTGACTCTCCGATCACTTGCCTCTCAAGGCACGCCCCAAGGCACCGCAAGACACCACTCTCAAGTGAGCCTATCACAAGGCACCAGAAGACACCACACTCACAAGTGAGGTAGCTCAAAGACACGCTCTAGTAGTGATGCTCTTCGCGATCCCCGCAAGGTGAGCTCGAACCTCTCACAAATCCTCCTTCGGAGCACCGCACAATCTCCGTTGCGTGCTTCACGGAAGTCTCTTGCCACCAAGCCGTCTAGGAGGTGGCAACCTCCAAGAGCAACAAGCACACCGGCTTGCAACACGATCACCTAGTGCCACGAATGCGATCTCTCAACGCGAATGCACTAGAATCACTCCTCACTTTGATTTGGATGAACTCTATCAATCACAAGTGAGTGGGAGGGCTCTCAAGCACCACAACACAAGCCACCAAGGCCCAAGTGTGCTCAAAGACCGAACAAGGTCGGGTATGTGGTGTATATATAGCCCCCAAGTCAAATAGAGCCGTTGGGAACGAAACACGGTTTAGCGGCCGGCCGGACGCGCCGACCGGACGCACTGGTCCGGTCCGGTCCAGCGTCCGGCCATTGCGTCCCGGTCACAAACGACAAGCAACCTCGGCCTACGACCAACGGCTATTTGGCGCCCCCGGCCGGTGCTTCCGGCCGGCAGGAAGCTTCCCGGTCCAGCGCCGGCCCAAAACGCGCCTGCAGAGCTCCAGACGCGGCGACCGGAAAGGCCCCGGCCGAAAAACCGAAGCGCCCGGTCACGCTTCGGCCGGTGCGCGTCCGGCCACGCCCGAGTAGCTGCGAAAAGTCATCGTTTTGTCGCCGTTCCTTCGCCGTCTTTTCTCCGACATGCTATCCAACAAATATACCAATTTGTGCACGAGGACTAGCATGTTTTTAACACCAACTTGCATCGGCGCAATAGAAAATATGCATCTCATTTTCTCAAAAAGCGCGAATCCCGCCTCGCAAGCTCGGCGGGAGGATGAGTGGTTCCCAAACCCAACTCAACCCCTCGCAATCACCGCCGCCTTTGCAAATGTGCCAACACCACCAAGTGTACATCACCATGTGCATGTGTGTTAGCTTTTCAACAATCATTTCAAAGGCCGGTTAGCTCTTACCACGCCACTCGATCCTAACACATCGCAAAGTTAGATCGCTCAAGTGGCACTAGATGACCGATATGCAAACAAGTTTGCCCCTCTTGATAGTACGGCCATCTATCCTAAACCCGGTCATAAACTTCTCTAAGCTCCTCATGACCGGCGAAATGAAATGCCCTATAGGTTATACCTTTGCCTTGCGCATTTCCATTCCGCTCCATCTCCAAGTGCCGATGCAACACATGCACCAACACGATCACCAAATGATAAGATCCACTTCATATCATCACGTGACACTATTGGTCCATCGATCTTGACCTCACTTGCTCTTCACCGTGCGTCGGTCCGTCGGCGCCAAGTCTTGCCCAAGCTTCACCGCCCTCGCGGTCCATCGCTTCACCGCCTCGACTTGCCCTTCACACTTGCAACCGGTCCATCAAGCCAAGCCTTGTCTTGATCTTCACCACCTTGGTCACATGACTCCATGTCATGTTTCATATGCAATAAAGCTCCTTCATTGCGTCATCATGAGTGAACTAATCTCCCGTGTATTATCTCAATCACACATATTAGTTCACCTAATGTTGACACTCAATTACCAAAAACCACAAGGGACCTTTCAAATGTACATCTAAACTGTGTAATTAGTTTATTTTTTTACCTACATTTCATACTCCGGACATGCGTCTTTTGGTGCATTTATTGTTTCGATGTGATGGGATGTGGTGGGAGTGCAGGAAATTTTGGAGAGAAACTTGGGCCCCTGTTTAGTTGGTGAAAAGTGAACCCAAAAAGTGCTACAGTACTCGTCACATCAAATCTTTTGACGCATAAATGGAGCATTAAATGTAGGTAAATAAAAAAACTAATTGCATAATTTGGCTGAAAAGTCCGAGACGAATCTTTTAAGTCTAGTTAGTCCATGGTAGGACAATAATTACCAAATACAAACGAAAAGTGATACAGTAGCCGAACCCAATATATTTCACCAACTAAACACGGCCCAAGGGCTCTAAACACACCTTGAGTATGCATGGGTGAGATTAGCGGTGAAATACCTTATTTGGTTATGCGCCGCAATGTCCTGGAATACCACAATAGCAGGCCCAAGAGTGGAGTGTGAGTCAATGACGGTGGTAAACTCTTCATTTGCTTCCACTAGCTCGGGTATGGAAAGAAACAACGGCGCCCTTAACAAGGATCGACGAATGAGCTAGTGTGATCCGCAGGGACCTTGAGGGGACGAACTTGACATAGTTACTCCGTTCATTTTGGATTGGGTTGGGTGGGTTGGAGTGGCTCCAACCCTTGTTTTGGGGACGGCTCCAACCCGTGTTTTGTTTGGTTCGTTTTTTTTTTTTTTTTGGGTGAGGGATGGGTTCACTCCAACATCTGTTTGGTTGAAGGAATCAAAAATCGGATGGATGGCAAAATAACACCGTTAGTGCGGGTAACTTTGCATCGGGAACCCTCAAGATCTCAGAAACTAACTATGCCCATATAAGAAAATTCTTCTCTCTGGCGATTTTATAAAGTGAACACACAACAAATTTTTATTTGCATCTATGCCCTTCTTCTTCACATGTTGACCGGCTGGACGGCGCGGGCGGCCGCCGGGGAGCTCCACCGTCAGCGCCGCCCGCCGGAGCTGCTCCGCCGTCGGCGCCGCCCGTCGGGCTGCTCCGCCCGTCGGCCGCCGCCCGAGAGCCCCGCAAGAAGCGGCGGGTCCGCTGGCTGCCGAGGAGCTCGCGTGGTGCGCGCCGCCCGCCGGGGCTGCTCCACCGTCAAGCGCCACCCGCCGGAGCTCCGCGCCGCCGGGGCGCCGCCGCCGAGAGCCCGCGAGCGCGGGTCCCGCTCGCCGTGGCCGTCCTCGCTCGCCGTCTTTGGACATGGGCGCCACGGGACAAGCAGGGAGCCCCGCCAGAGAGATGCGCGCGGCCTAGGTGACGGCGTGGGACGGAGAAGACGGACGGAGAAGGCGGGGCGCGGGCCGACGACGCCAACCAATTTGGGAGCGCTCCGTTCGCGAGATTTGGAGGGAGCGTTCCAACCCACATCCGAGAGGAATATTCCCCCACCGGGAGCCAACCCAACCCCTCCTCATCTACATCCAAACAGCTACGAGAGCGGGTTCGCTCCGACCCAGTGGGTTGGCTCTCCAACCAAACACACGGGGGTCCCGGTGTTGGACACCATGAGGGTGATGTTGGTGCGAGCTTCGCCGGGTGCAACCCACGCCACGCCAAGTTCCGGGCGAGGCCCGACGGCAAGACCACCGAGAAGCGCGTCAAATGAGCCGTTGAGCCCGTGGTCGGTGTCAACGAGGAACCGGCGCAGTGAAAGGTCCTAAATGGCTAGGGGGGGTGAATAGCCTAATAAAATTTCTACAAAACACTAGAGCGACTTGTTAGACAATAACAAAGCGATAATAGCGGTTGCACTAGCTCTACTTGTCGGCAAGCCTCCTAATAACAATTCTAGTCAAATATGTCTCTATATCACTCAAAAGGCTATGTCTCTACTTCTCTACCTAGGTGAACAAGCTAGATTGTTCTAAACAAGTCTAAGAGGCTAAACAATCTAGACAAGTCTACACAAGCACAATATGTATATCAAAGTAAATGCAAGGTTATCACGCCCCACTTTTAATGGGTCGTTAACCTCTCGTATTTTGCGCCGAGGATCACGCACAAATATGGTCATTAGTGTTAGATAATGGTATGCGAGATATAATAGAAATCCGAGCTTTAATAATATAGGATTAGAAGGTCTTACAAATGGCGAATATTTTATCGAGTTTGCCAACCGAAAGCGGTGGATTAACTATGATTTGTTGCCTCATACTCCACGCGGGCAACTTGAGCACGGATGGAAACCCGGGGCAACTACGTCTTCCTTCTAAGCAAACGCCTCGCAAACTCTCGCGAACGCCGATCGTCTACCACGACAACGATCTTACCTTCGGATGTGCCGATATCCGTAAAAGCAGAGGGGTGAGTACAAACGTTTTCGGCAAGTCCAAACCGGGGTGGTTTGGTGAATTAAGGGTTTGGGCCCTAGCGAGTCTCTAAAAGCTGCTCTCGCTAGTTCCGGGGGTTATCTCATATCATCTTTGTCATGTCTTCACGGGTTAGTCATCATTATTGTGTAATCTAATCATAGATGTTCAGACCTAGCATTTGCCCATTCCAAGGGCGTGGCTATTCGAATAGATTTAAATAAACTCTGCAGAGGTTGTACAAATTTCCCCACACGATGGACACAGTCTTCCCCATCCGGTTTGGTTCCGACAGGCCCAACGAGATCCGTACCCACTTGGGTGCTACCCTAGGTATATTGGTATAATCTTCACCACGGCTTTCTCGGGGGTTGGATTCATTACGGAGGATACAACCCCATGCGTATTCTCTACGGAGGTTGCCATCCCCATGACGTAACCCGCCTGCGAACCGACCATCTATCCCTCTCAAGATGCCGTACCTATACGCGAGAGGAAACCCACTACGGAGGCCGCTATCCCGCATGCGTAGAAGCGGTGCTACGGAGGATGCGTCCCTGTTCGTAGTTACCATCTCTCTATATAACTTTCGTGCACATCATGGCCAATCACATATTCTCAACCTTACGTGGAAGACACCTAGCAACCACGCCAACCGGACCACGGGCCGTCCTTCCCGTGTCGACTCCTGATAGACCGTTTGCCTACACCGGCCACCTTGGCTCGAAATTATACCTCAACCCAACGGGGTGTGAATCCAGCCGTCCCATACCGGCGTGTGGCTGTACGTAATATCTCACTAGGTAGAAGGTCTATGAACCGGTCCTTAGGGAGGCGAGTATCTCTCGCGCAGAATCCCACCGCAGCGATTCCGTAATAATCCATCTCACTATGGATTATTATCACCCACCTCTTTTGTTGGTTAGGGTTCATTAGGCGATCTCATGTTACTCTTAATTATTAACGTATAAGCGTAGATAACGTGGATGAGTACGTCATCCGGCTTAGCTCCTTAGCTACGTTATCAGGCTCATACCACTTTATACTAGTCCGGTCATCATCATCCTCATCATATTAATTAAGGTCATGATTAGGGGGTAAGGACTTGCCTAGGATGTTCTTTTCGATGGGCACGGCGTCGAACGTCTCTAACGCATCTCGGGAAGAAACCTCTAATCGATCGTCGAAACTACCTCGCGTCGAGGCGACAAAACCTAGCTTGAACTATGGCACACAAACCAAGCATAGAACATTATGGTGGTAATAGGTTAGTTGTATAGATCTAGATTTTAGATAAATTATGGAAGTCGTTTCACTCAAATCGGAGTTAATTTGCATGAGATATGAATTATACAATATTAATCCCTAATTAATTCTTTAGGGTAATATTATATAATAATTTTATCATGTAATAATATTGGAACTAATTACATGATAAAATTCTATGATTCAAATGATGAATTTACAATTTTTCTCTGAATTTTTTCGATAAAGGAAATAGCATTTATACATCCTGGGTACAAATATGGGGTGTACGTAGCAATTTCCTTTAGTGTACACAAGATTGTGCTTCCCTACGTCGCGGCCCGACCGACGGTGGGCCTAGTCCCACCCACGTGGCGCCGACGGAGGAACGGAGGGACGGATGGAGGGCCGCGTCCGCGGCCTCGTTGGCCATCGATGATGTGGCGTCCGCGGGCTCGCGGCGGCGGACGGCGCCGTGTGTCCAGCGCAGCCGGGCGGCGCGCGCTCGGGCCGAATCCGGCGGGTCGGGCTCGGACCGCGGAGCTCGTCGCAAAAGCGCGCGAAGTTGCCCTCCTCCACCCCGACCTCGTTGGTGTACGTCGGGCGGGCGGAGCGGCCAGGGGCCGGCGGCGGCCGGCGCTTGGCGGCGATGTCAGACAGCTTGGTAGTCTTTGTGCTACACAACAGGAAGGGAAAGAGAGGGCAAACGAAAGAGGAGGCTCGGGGAAGGCGAATAGCCTGCTAATTTAGACCGACGACGATCCTTTTGTCGGCGGCGGACGGACCTCGCGGAGCGGCGGCGGACTCGGTTGGGGAAAACCCAATCCCCTGCGGAAACGGATCGCGGAGGAGGGGAGAGGATGTGAGCACCGGGCGTTCTAGCCTCGGGGGAGGAGCTCGGTGCTGGGTGCGGGTTGGCGCGCGCGGCCGGGGCGGGGCTGTTTATAGCCTCGCGGCGGGCATCCCCGGCGAGATCTTTCCTCGCCTCCGATATTTTCCGGCGAGGGGAGGTCGGTGGCGCGTGGCTCGCTAGACTCGGCGGTCGTCGCGTTGTGTCGGTGATCATCTGGCGGGCGTGGCCTCGTCTCGTCATGTCTTGGCGGCCGCGGCGGCTTAGGTAGGTCACCGCCTCCGCTCGTGTTGGCGACAACGCGCGGTCAGGCGTCGCGCGACGCCGACGGGGCGGCTCATACTGGTTCGTGGAACCGCTGTACCCCGGTCTTCGTCGTATCCTCGGCGCCGCCGTCCCCTCGCCTCATCACGCCGCGGCGGCCGACACCGGTAGGCGAGGTCGCCGCCGCGACCGCGGAGCATTCGAGGCGAGAGGAGGCGAGCCGGTCTCGGCTCGCTGCGTGGGTGTGTAGCGTCTACTCCTTCCCGTGCTCCGGTCCTCCCAGAACCGTGGCGGCACGGGCGTGGGGGCAGCAGGGCCGGGCGGGCCGCGCGGGGATGCCGTGGTGGAGAAGAAGGAGCCGACGGGGTGGCCCCGCATGCCGCGTGAGAGAAGGGAGAGGAGAGAGTGGGCGAGTGGGGCGGTCGGCCTTGGCTTACCTTTGGGGGCGGCCCGAGCGGGAGAGGGAAAATTAGAGGGAGAGGAGGAGATGTTGTGTCTGGGCCGGTTTGGAAGAAAACGAGTCCCCCCGCTTTCTTAATTTTTTTTTCCTATCTCCTTTCTATTTTTCCTCTTTCCATATTCCCATGTATACTCTATGTATTTATCTTCCATTGTATTTATGCAAGTAAATATATATTATTAGGGCCCTTTAGTGAGCACTAACAAATATATGCTCTTGTTTGGAAGGAATACATATTAGCACACATGTCCTTATACTTTTCCCTTATTTTTCCTAGGGTCTACACTTTGTCAAGAGCACATATATATATTCCGGGAATTTATTTAGAGGTGTTTGGAATATATATCTCCCCACTCATGTAGTCTAGGGTTCGTGGATTAATTCCCAGAGAAAATCGTAAATCATGCTCATGCATATATACTTCCATAACTTATAATCTAGATCAAGTATACATACCTTGGCCACCATAAGCTCTGCAAGCAAGCAACAAAGGGGACCTAATTTCTATATGATGGATTTTGAATGCGGGGTTTTGAAAACTAGGGTTTGGTTTTGCGGAAATTAAATCAAGTTTTAGTTTAATTCGAAAAGTTTAAATTTTTAGTGAATTTTAAAATGATGCAAAAACACGGGTGTTACAAAGGTAGAGAGGAGGTGTTATACCAATGTGTCGAGGCAAGTCAACCAATCACCGTAGGATGAATATCAATATGAACAATGAAGACAATCACCAAAGGATGACAAGAGACAAATGGAGACACAATGATTTACCCCAAAGTTCACTTGAGCACCCTCAAGCTACGTCTCCGTTGTGCCGACCTTCTCACGTGTGGGGCAAGGTGGAGCTCACTCCTAGCCAAGTGCCTTTAGGCTACTTGCACCCAAAGCAAATGAGAGGTACCCAAGACACGAGCAATATATTACTTGCAATTTGTCGTCCCGACGAGGATGCACGGTCCTCTCACAAATCAACCGGAGGTGGCCAAGAACAATCTCCTTCTCTTGCCAACGCCTCCACCAATCACCAAGCCGGCTAGGAGTGGTGCTCTCTGTTGGTATTTGTTAAGCCCACAGAAATATTTATAACTTGTATAATCCGCAAGCGCACGGATACCGGCGAGCACTTCACCCGGGAGGAGGGTTTTAAATATCGTATCCACAAGGAGAATGGTGTGAGGATAACGGAGTTAATAACTAAACCCAGGAGGTATGACAAGAAGGACGGAGAGGATAAAGAGTTTAAGAAGATTTCTATGGTTGTCTAGTTCCTATCCTTGTAAGCTATGTTGATATTGTCTTATGGGGAAATGATTCATGGGATAGACATTTGCAAAGAATGTCAACCCCAAGCCAAGGATCCTGCCAAAGCCTATCCAACGGGATGTGGAATACAAAGAATTAACGCAGCTATAAGTCACCTACGTTAGTTACCACACTCCGGAAGGTAGGGTGCATCCACAAGTAACCTTGGTCTAAGCACCACGCTTACACCCACAGCTACTCCTCTAATCTATAGGGTCCTACAGATTAAGGTACTCAAACAAGAGTTGCGAACCTAAGAACAATAAGAACAATTTACTTACTCAAATAAGAGGTCGATCCGCCATGAAGTCTTAGAACCAAGCTCCAATGGAACTTGATCCCGGAGGTACAAGAGGTAGAGGAGTCACCGACATGCCCGGTGCTTCCTCCAGCAGCTCATGCCTTCACCCTCGCTCTAGATCTCTAAAAACGAGAACTAGCTCGGCTACTCGCGAGGGAGCCATTGATCTAGATCTCTCAACTTGACTCTTGCTCCTCAACTCAACTCTAGGGCTTCTAGTTCTACATGGTGTTCTAGTTCTAGTTCTAGTTCTAGAACTAGAGAGGAGAGGTTAGGGTCTCAGCCCGTTGAATGGTGAGTTGAATGAATTAGGGTTTCACCCTGGGGGCAGGGGGTCTCCTTATATAGCCCCGAGGTAGAGTAGGGGTCAAGCAAGCCTCCGTAGCCATAGGATCAAACCGACCTTGATGGATGGATGAGATTGATCCTCATAGGCGGTTCAAACCGACCTAGGAAGATGGTCAATGACAGGTGGGCCCAGGGGGCGGCCGCCCTGGAGGGTGGCGGCGGCCGCCTTGGCTCTATGCTAGGTGGGTCCCACCTTCCGGCCTGATCCTCTGGTGTCTTCTAGAGTCTTCTTACTTGGGTTCCAAGTCGGGTTACTTCACGATCATGTCTCCTCATCGTATGGGATGCAAACTCTGGGCTTTTACCTGCTTTTATCTGTTAGTCCCTGAAAATATATAAATCACCAAAACTCATGGAATTATGCCAGTAAAGCCCCTATACTATATTAATATTCATTTTAAGCCCTTATTTTTGTTTTAAAAACCTCTATATTTTATGCTATAAGAGATATCAACACTCTCCAAGAGCAACAAGAAATCCACCGGCTCACAACGATCCCCAAGTGCCACTAGATGCAAAGATCAAAGCAAAGCGCACTTGAATCACCTCAACTCACTAGAATGATGCTCACAAGCAAATGGAGTGAGGAGGAGAGAGTGTGCTCAGCTCTAGAGGTGTTAGGAATGATTTCAAATGACCAAGAGACCTCACAAAGCCGGCCAAACACATATATATAGACCCCCCACGACGAAATGGAGCCGTTGGGAGGAAAACACGTTTCTGCGGGCCGATCGGACGCACCGACCGGACTCGTCCATGAGTCCGGTCGAAAGCTTCGGGTCAGAACCGCCAAGCCCGGCTGGCGACACCAGGGGAGCGCGTCCGGGCCGTGGGTCCGGCCGTGGACGGACTCACAAAACGGCGTCGGTCGAAGCTTCCCGGTGGTGCGCCCGGCCGATCCGAGGGGATTCGCCCGAAAAACATGCTTTTTGGAACTTCGACCGAACCTATCGACCGGACCGTCGGTCGGACCCCGCGTCCGGTCAGCGTCCGATCGCAAGGTCCGCCGACGTTTCATGCGCTAAATGTCAACGTTTCTCGTCGCCTTTGCTTCGACATGCTATCCAACAAGTATACCAACTTGAGCATGAGGAATAACATGTTTTCACCACCACGATGCATCCGGCGCAATAGAAAATAGGCGTTTCATTTTCTCAAAAGCGCCGAATCCCGCCTCGCAAGCTCGGCGGGAGGGTGAGCGGTACCCAAACCCATCTCAACCCTGCAACCGTCACCGCCTTCGCAAAAGTGCCAACACCACCACGTGTACATCACCATGTGCTCGTGTGTTAGCATTTTCACAATCAATTTGAAGGTCGGGTTAGCTCTCTAGGTTAGAATGCATGCAAATAATTTTGAACCTAGAGGCACATGAGGACCGATATGTACGATAGTTTTCCCCTCTTTATAGTACGGCTTATCGATCCTAAATCACTCACACCCTCTATGGTGTCTTGAGTGCAAAATCAAAATGGCCCTATGGATATACCTTTGTCTTGAGCCCATTTTGATCCTCGAACCACTCAAGTTGCGCACTTGATCATCATTTGGATCACCTCGACCCATCCACCATGACCACCATGCACCAACCTTGGCTTGACCAATCTCCAACTAAATCAAACACTTAGCATAGAGAGATTAGTCCTAGGATGTCACTAATTATCCAAAACCAATCTAGAGATCTTCAGCCGGCGCCTCGGGCATGGCGTCGGCCTTTGTCGGTGGAAGTCGGGCAGCGGCGTCCGACGCCTTGAGAGCTGGAGTGTGCGGTGGGGACGAGGGCGGAGGGCTGGAGAAATTTGGGGGTCCGCGGCTGTGTGATTGGCGCCACGAGTCGATTCCATGGTCACCACCTAGCCTTCGTCATCGGGCGGCGACGCCGCACGGTGCGGCGCTACCTCCATAAAGTAGTGGAAGGGGCGCCGGGCGAGGGCGTCGTGGCGTGGGCGCCCGGACGGGCAAATCGTCAGCGGTGGTGCGCGAGCCGCCGCCGCTTCCCATGCCTGCCGGGCCACCTCTGCGGTGCCAAAAGCATCGGCGGCGGGCGCCGCGGCTGCCGCGAGTGCCACCTTGGCAACACCGAGCTCCGGCCATGCGTCGGGGAGCCGTCGGCCCGCACGGCGGAGCGGCGTGGAGCCGCCTTCGGCGAGGCCCGACGCGGAAGCGGAATCGAAGGCGTAGATGGGCGTGACGCGGCTCGGTCGGTCGGTCGGCGTTGATGATGCCCGCGGTCGCCCGTCGCGTAGTAGCCGTGGGCGGGGGTCCGATGGCGCTTGCACGCGTCCATGGGAGCAGCGCTGAGACAGCCGGCGAGACCTCGCGGGCGTCAGCGTCGGGGGCGGAGAACGTCGGCTAGGGGTCGGGGTCAGGCGAGTACAGCATGCGGCTGGGGAGGGCTCGTCGATGTCGCGAGACCACGCGCCTGGGGTCGAAGCCCGGACCCGGGCGACTTGGATGGGCTAAGAGAGGGGGCGCCCGGCGGAGGAGACAACACCGCCGTCGCGCGGCATCCTTGAGGGAAGGCGGAGACGACGTTGCGGAGGATCACATTTGGAAGGAGGGCGAGGCGGTCGAGGACCGGTGATGTAACCCGGCGCGGAGGTGCTGGCGGCGTAGGACTCTCCGCGGCGTCGGCGTGTCTTGGTCGCCAGCGCCCGAGTCAGGCTCGTCGGTTAAAGGCCGGCGTCGCCGTGGAGGATGTACTTGCGCCGACGGAGTCCGGTGAAGGACGAGGTGGGCGCGCCCGTCGGGAGGACCGTGGGCTTGCGCTCGCCCGAATCCTGGTTCCCGTCGGCGTGCTGCTCCTCGCGGACTTGGGCGACTTCTGGATGACGCGCAGCGACGCGCCGAGGTGGGTGGAGGTGACGAGCGCCGCCCACGGGGGACGATGCCGCCGAAGTCGTGCGGCGTGTAGATCGGTAATCGCCCGATCCCACTTTTGGCGTCCTCCTCGCGAACAATTTTGTTGATTTGGCCCGGGAGGAACCGGTAAGAAGGAGAGAGCACGGTAGGGGGATTCATGGTGCTAGGGTTACGAGAATCGACCATCTCCGATACCAATTGTTAACACACCTCTCAACCGGGTTCACACGATAGCTCAATTCGGATACAAATCGAGTACACGACGTCGTGGGAAGGGAGGACCGGATCAAGCAAGCAATCTAGACAGAGGAGTAGAGAACTAGAACATGGGAAGGATGAGAGTTCGAGACCTACGGATGGAGGCTCATGGGAAGGATGAGAGTTCGAGACCTACGGATGGAGGCTCGCAGAGGAAGAGGTACAGTAAGAAGATGGAGATGTGTTTCTTTCTCGAATATTCGATGCCTTCGAGATCCCGCTCTCTTGTAGTCTTCCACCCAAGCAAAGCCTGAACTGGGCTCAAGGCCCAGCCCACAGTGACTCATCCTAACAAGGCAACGATGAAGGCGCCCGGTGGCTGTTCACTTTGCACATGGGCCGTAATCACTCCTGGGCCGCGCAGCAGGGATCAGAGAGGAGGGGTGGTCGGACCAAGCTTTCTGTCCGACGGACTGGAAGATTGGCGGGCGCCGGCGGGCTGCTCATCTGCCGCGCCGCTTTCCAGGCGAACCGGCAACTGTTTTTTGAAGAATCGAACCCGCAACTGTATTTCAGCATCCTCACCGCCGGCGCGGCAGCCGCCGCCGCCGCGTTCGCTGCCTGTGCCTAGCTAGCGCTAGCTGTGAACTAGGGATCGTAAATAAAAGACAGCGAGAGACGTGCTGCCGTCTCGATCCTATCGGTCGATCTCTTGGTATTGGCCGCAACAGTGTCACTACTATGCAAAAATTGCTGCATGCAGCTTCCATATCTTTCTTTTCGTCATTGTGCCCCTTGTCCTGTGGCTTCTCCGTGTGCTTGTTCTTCAATGATCTTGGCCCCGTATTCATCCAGGCTTATGGATGGATCAAGAATCATAACGTGGAACACGATTTTTTTTTTTCTCTCTCAGCAAATTACTTCTAAAAAATATTCCTATATATGTGTTACGTTTTTCCCACCGGCCTTGACGACGTTTCTGCGAAGAGTGAAAAGCTTTGCCCTGACGCTTGACACGAGTCCCCGACGCAGCACGGTAAAACCTCGCACGGGCGTCCACCTCATCTATCACGTTGGCTTTGACGGACGCGTGTCGTACGCTCTTGCACCCTGTGGATCCACCTCAACCCCGTGCGCCGTGCGCACCGTGCGTCCGGCCGGGTTCGAGACGTTCCCGTCGAAGGTTCGTGCCCTATAAATTGTGCACCCCAAGCCTCCAACTCCGGTCATCCCCGATCCTCTCACTGTCTGCCGTGTTCGTCATTGCGAAAGCTAATCCTGTTTCCGGTTTCGATCCACAGTTCGACACGCTAGCTACTGCTAGTAGTTCGTTGCATCAGACAGCAGTACGACGATGGCTTTGACCCCGGCCGGGCGGCGTCCTCCGCGCTGCCGCTGGCGTGGCCGTCAGCGCTGCGTGCGCTTACTTCCTCTGGCCGGTTGCCGCACCGGCCGCGGTCATGATGAAGGGTCCCGGTGCCGCCGGGTTCCTCATCTCGCGGGCGGCGTTCCTGGCCAACCCGCAGCTCTACTTCCATCTGCTCCGCACCAAAGGCGTCAAGCCGCCGTCGCCGCATTTGCGATTTGAACTGCTAGTACGTGTACTAGTAGTAATAATAAGTTGCCTAGGTTGTTGCCGTGTGTGCTGCCGGAGGGTTCGCGGCGGACCGAGCGGCGACGATGGAGGCGACTAGCAAGGTTGTTATTCTAGTACGTACTAGTATAGCATATTAGTGTTGTTGGTTTCTATGTTTTACGAGCAGTGTCGTGGACTCGTGGCAAGTGTTCTGATGTGCTCTCCCTTCGACTGCGAGCAGTCAGTGGGTTTGTTCAGTAAGCGTCCTTTAGTTTCTGCTATGAATTGGAAGTAATGGTGTTGTCTAGTACTCTAGTGTCGACTGTAAGCGTTCTTTAGTTTCTGCTATGAATTGGAAGTAATTGTGTTCTCTAGTGTCGACTAAATCTAGTCTTTACTTTGCATTTCGTTGTTCCACTTGTTTGTTCATCGCTATATTCCACGTAGAAAGCCATGGATCATGTTCGCGGCGCCCTAGCTAGCTAGCGTACGTGTAGTAAGTAGTACGTAATACGGAGTAGAATTCTTGCATGCTCTCAACTCTATATATCCGGCGCACGCGAAATGCATCACTAGATACCAATTCGTAAAAATACTCATTTATACGAATCAATCATATCCTACACGTGCTAACTTTTATCGTGCCTTCTAACTCCCAATCGACGAGTCGATCGGCTTCTGCACTTGATCGGGCCGGCGTCTTTCGTCAGTTGCAATGCGCTCACGGCTCACCTCATCGATCATTAAAACAATGCTAAATGGGTCGATCGGCGGATCGGAGCTAGAGCGAAGGTGGAGCTTCTTGGAGTTCCCAGGCCGATTTGATCGTTCGTTCCCCAACACGCGCGTTTCACTTTCGCTTACGCTTCGTCTTCTTTTCCGGAGCGGCACAGCCAGTTAGACGACGGCAACAATTACGCACGCATAGAATAGAAGGCCAGCAGGCAGCAGCCGCCAGGCCCGGGCCTACCTCGATTTCCCACTGCTGATATAAATAGATGGCCTCTCTCTCGCAAACATGGCGCGCCGTGTCTATCCACAATACCATCCACAGTACAGCACTAAAGCTTGCTTGACTTGATCAATTCATCATCCTCTCCAAGGGACAATGTTCTTCTTGGTGTTTCCTGTTATCTCCCAAATCCTGGCGGCCGTGACGGCGGCGGCGGTACCTGTTGTGGCCACCGCGGCGCCGATGGCGGCGCCGGTAGTGGCGGTAGCGGCCACATTGGCGGCACCGGTAGTGGCGGCGGCGGCACCTGTTGTGGCCGCCGCCGCCGCGGCGGCCAAGGTGGTGGCTCGGGTACAATGACGGCTCCAGGCGCCGCGGGTCTTGTCTTTTCACGAGCTGCGTTCGAGGCGAACCCGCAGCTGTACTTCGCCATCCTCAATAAGGACGGCCCGGAAGCTGCCGTCCGTGCCTTTGCTACCTAGCGCTAGGCCGCAAGCGCGCGTGGTGAGCCGTGAGCAAGACTTATACGGAGTAGCAAATAAAAGATAGAGAGCGCGTGGTGACGGCGTGTCGGCGTCCTCCCTCACGCAGCAGCCTTGTGATTTCACCGATGAACTAGATGTAATGCCGATTAGATTACTATTTACTATTGGTCAGTCGTTATATCCTTCTTGCAACATATGGTCCGTCGTTACTGTTATTTCCTTCAACATTAGAGATTTAGAGGGGATCGGTCGTTATATGATTTCCAAATGCATTAGAAAGCAAAATACCTACTCCCACCATCCTGAACATAATGTATTGTGACGACCATGGTTTTTTTTTTTTTTTTTTAGGGAAACAGGAGAGGAGCACCCTACTGAGCTTTTTATTAAAATAAAGGAACTGTCTGTACAAGTGTAATCAAGAAACGAAGGAAGTGACGACCATGATTTAGTAGGACGGATGGTAGTTTGATTAGTAGAGAAACGAAGAAGGAAGTGAGACGACCATGATCTAAAAGAAACTAGACCCTTACCACACACGTAATTACCGTTTCATAAAAAAATGTCATTTGATTACCAATTCGTGAAAAAAAAAAAAATGTTTAATCACCTCGTGTCCTGCATTTGATCCGGTCGGCTACCGTACGTGTTCTCCTGTCTTTTCATAGTCCAACGTGTTAAGGCCCCCTTTGGTTCACCCGTGAACCAAAGGAAAACCATAGGAACGGTTCCTTTCCTTTTTTGACGTTAGCGTCCCTTTGGATGCCGTAGGAAAATCGAGAGGATTGAAGCACGGAATTAAAATTATAGAAAAAAATGGAGACATTTTAAAAAAATAAATGAATGAATTTAGTAGAAAAGTACTTTTATCGGATTGAACAGATGACTTCTGTCTTACCAAGGCATTATTCTACCACTAAGTGCAAAGCCCTTTATCAATTTGAACCGATGACTTATACCTTACCATGGCATTGCTCTACCATTGAGTTAAAAGGGCTTTTTATTATTCAATAATTACCACTTTCATTTACCATTATGGATCCATTGCATAATGTACATATTATATGTATATGTGTATGTATATATTAATAACATAATATATACATATATAGAGATATGTAGATATTTTCTTTTTCTATATATCTAGATCGAGATATTGGTTTAAAAGAAAATCTTTTATATTATCTTTTATCACTTGCACAAAGTATAGGTATTTATTATTATATTATCACCGTTCCCCACTATAGCACAGGAAAGGAAAATCCGGTTGGAGCTCATTTGTGGCGGAAGTCGAGGCAAATCGCGGATGCAGGGGGGGATGGTGCTGGCGGGCGCGGAGGTGAGGGATTTGGAGCAAGGCGGAGGACACCAAGGAAGACGCTTGAGGAGGAGGCGGGGGACGCCGGGATGTAGGTGAGGGGCTTCCCGCCCGTGGTGCGGGGAGGCTTGACCGGAACCCTCGTGACGCGGCCTCCCGGGAGGTCCGCGGCGGAGAGCGTGGCCCCTAGGTCCGCTTGGCCTTGGAAGCGCAGGAGGCCGACGACGAGGCGGGGGCGGCCGCCGGGGAGGAAGGCGTTGGAGGAGGCCGAGCATAGGGGAGGACGACTCTCACCATGAAGACGTCGGCTGGCTCCGGCCGAAATTGGACGGTGCGAGGGGTCAAGCTGGAAGCGCAAGATGATGGTAAAGCGTGGTCGCAAGATGAATTCGGGGCGAGGTGGGAGCGGCGACAGTGAATTTGGCCGGCGCATGGAGGTGGTCAGGTAGTGGAGCGAGGGGGAAGAGAGAGGAGGACGGTTGGCGACGGGACGCAAGGCGAGGGCGGTTCGAGGCGCTTGCTAGTGGTGATGCACGGACGTGGCCAGGCAACAAGTGGCCTCAACTAGAAGCGGCGAAGGGCGATGGCGGTTCACCGGCAACCAGCTCGGTGGCGGAGAGGAGGAGACGCGAGTCGCGGATGCGGTAGGAAAGGAAAGCAGGGGAGCTTCCTATCCTTATAGATGGCCATGGGGCCGTCGGCCCCGCATGCCGTCCGGACCGCCTGGGGCTGCCACCTCCCGCGGTGCCGCTGCCGGCCCGTTCACCTCCAAGCGCCTTTAAGCCGCCGCAGGACGTTGCCGGCCGGAACTCGAGCGCGTGTCCTCGCACTGGAGGAAGAGCACTCGTCCGAGTCGCCAAGTCGCACAAGATAGGAGAGGACGCGGTCCCGCATCGACCGCCACACCATCGCGCCGCCGCGGCATCGACCGAACGGTTCGGCGAACGGCGAGGTCCACGGGCTTTGGCGCGCCGTAGGAAGTGCCGTAGCGAGACCACCATGTCCTGGGGTCCTCGCACACGACGCACCACTTCGCACCGCGTGACCCACGCGCCGGAGCGGCGTAGGGCGGTGTGCGGTGTTCATGAGCCGCGGCGACGGAGCGCGCCGAAGTTAAGGCCTCACCACCGCCGAGAAGATCTCGCCGGCGAACGGGATGCGCCGTGGCGGGTTGAGCTCGCGGAGAGGGTGCCCGGCGCCGGCCGGGTGGGTACGCCGTCCGCGCGTCGCCGCGGGCTAACGTGCCGCCTTGAGCCACGCCGTGCCGCACTGGGGGTAGCTGGCCAGATCACGCCGCCAGGGGGCGGCGTGAAGCGGCGCTGGAACACGATGGTCCCGGCACCCGGTGCTCCGCCCGGCCCGAAGCCACCGTACAGGCGCAGCTCCAGGATGGACTGCTGCTGCGCGAGGCGGGGAGGCCACGAGGTCGCCGAACTCCTCCTTGGGTGTGTGCTCTGGAACAGTGCCGTCGTCGGCGTCGCGTGAGCGGGATAGGCCGGGACGGAGCCACCCGAGCTGGCGCTGGCGGCGCCATGGAAGTGATGATAAGCAGAGGGCGTTGCGCGCGCGGAGGCAGCGAAGCGAGTGTTCTCTGTCACCGACTGACAGTGTATGGTTTCCGGCCGAGTGGCGCGCGTTTATAACGGATAATTAGGTGAGTTGGACCAATCAATAATCATGCAAGCTCCTCTGAACTTCACTCGATACGAGTGAATGATCAAGCAAAATTGGACTTTTTCTTTGGCTGCTGACCGCGTGGTCTAGAGTTTTTCTGTTTAACAATAAGCCGAGCCCAGTGCTAACTTGGCGCGCCCGTCAAGAGAAAGCTCCAAGTTCAAGCCATCCATCCATGCTTCAGCGTATTCTGACCACTTTTCAAACATGTCACTATCTAAATTTTGTGCAGTTTTAACATGTCACTTTTGCTCCCTAGATTTTTTTTGCTCTGTGTCTGCACACGTATTTCATCGAGTGGAAGTAGAAAACAATAAAAGTCAGCAGTATGCATATGCGGTTACCAAAAAAAACCAGCCCCAAAACAAGAAAAAAAATCAAATAGTAATACTTCCTATTTTTTTTTTTTTTTTGGTTTTCTAGAAGATTTTCTAGCATATATAACATTACAGATATACTTTAAAATAATAATACCATTATTTATATCTAAACTACTTTCTTTTTTTTTTAGAAGATTATATCTTTTTTTTTTTTTTGAGAATTTAGAAGATTATATCTAAACAACTTATCTCCTGTAAAACCTATCATCATAAACTCATGGGGCCGTAGTGGGCCGTGGTGTGAATCGACAA
This sequence comes from Hyparrhenia diplandra, assembly GCA_015847255.1. Taxonomy (NCBI): domain Eukaryota; kingdom Viridiplantae; phylum Streptophyta; class Magnoliopsida; order Poales; family Poaceae; genus Hyparrhenia; species Hyparrhenia diplandra. The sequence goes on from JADLZK010003508.1 coordinate 115,862, forward strand.
GAACATGGCCGAAAGAGACCGAAAACGCATGGAGACACAGGTTATTTGGGCTGCGAGTAAGAGAGCGAGCAAAGCAGAAGCTAAGTTTTTTTTCCTCCCTCAACTCGAAAACCGACATATCACCTCCCTCAACTTTTCAAACCATACAAATTATCTCCCTCGAGCGGGTTTTTTTTTTTTTGAGAATTACACAAAGTACAACGCTTAGACACTCATACACGCACGCACACTCATCCCTATGAACACAACCATGCAAATTATCTCCCTCGGCGGTTTTTTGAGAATTACACGCAGTACAACGCAGACACTTATACACGCACGCGCACACTCATCCCTATGAACACACGCACGCAAACCCTACCCCTATGAGCACCTCCAGGAAGGACTGGGCAGCCGCACATCCGGAGATTCTCGAAGTCACCATAGGCACCTCGTCGCCAACGGGAACGCCGCTACCACTTAATGCACAATGCCGGTAAATCACGGAAAAATCCCAAGAAAAGGTGCGAGCACCAGGATTTGAACCCCGGTGGGTAGCGCCCCATCTGGTATCCTACCATTGGACTACAAGCCAATTCGCCCCTCGGCGGTTTTGAAGGTGGATTTGCTACAGTAACCGTGGTTTGCTACAGTGCACGTGGGTTTGCTACGATCCACAGTGTCTTTGCCTTTTCTTTTAAAAAAATTCTGATTTAATCTTTAAAAAATCATAGTAAATCATAGAAAAATCATAAAATAAAAAATCCAATTTTATTGGTGTCGGGGACCTAAATATTGGGCCCCGAGACATTCTCCAAACTATGAGAATCTGCCGGCTGCCAAGGCCCGGTAAAACCTAGCCTGCTATCATCGGAGACGGAGGGGCGGCCCGACGGGACGATGGACCGAAGCCATTGGCCACGGCAGCTCACATGACGATGAAATCGGCCCACGGACGGCCCACAAAGCGGCCCAAATGGAGTCATCACGGCGCGAAAGAGCTTATTACGCTCACGAAGGACAAGGTCAAGGACCTCTACAAAACAACGAACCATGGCGTTCCCGTCGTGGCCCGACTAAATCATGAAAACCGGACTTCGACCACACATCTCCGTTTGCGTCCGAGGCTGGCCTAGCTCACCGGCCCGGGAGAAATCTCCGCTTTGTCCCGGGGGCCTGGCTCACCACCCCGGCGCAAAAACTCCGCCTGCGGGGGGACCCGCTCTCCATCCTCGGGTGAGGCAGCCCAACTAGCCCGTCTAGGGTCGCCGACCCTCGGGCGTGGGAGGTTCCGTCGAGGAAGGGGAACCGCCGCCGCATTCAATGCGATTACCGCGGCGGCAGGCGCCCGGTGCCATCGATTCGCCCGATCAAATCGAGCTGCCGAATCGTCTCCCCAATCCGACCGATGGGGCGCAAAATTTGAACCCGATGGCGTGTTACGCCACCCGACGGGAAACCAGGATGACCTTTGTTCATTTCGAGCACCGTCAAAAGCGCCCGCGTTGGGCGGACCCTCGGGCGCCTTGACACGCATAGCCGGCGACCTGCGGGACCGGCCCCGCCATGCGGATTGTGAGGGGCGCCTCACGGGACCCTCGGGGGCGCGCTAGGGGCGGCACGTCCACCATCCGGATCGGGCCGCGTGTCGCCGTCAAGCAACATCCAAGCCGGCCAACCCCGCCGAATAAGACATGCAACCGGTGCGGCCTCGGGAATTAGCCACCTATGCGTCCACCAGTATAAACATTATCTCTCTCTCTCCTTCTCCTATAAAAGGTTAGAGTAATGCCCCATTAGGGAGATTCGATCTTTTTCAACTCATCTCCGGTTCACACGGAGGAAACCGCACACCACCACCACCATAACCACGATCGTGGGGCTTGAGACCAGCGTCTCTCCCAGCGGCCGCTGTAAACCCCTACTGCAGGCTCACCTTTGAGCGCGAGGTAACATGAAAGCGGGGACACACCCCCGCTGGGCGTAGGGCCCGTTGGCTGAACGGGATAAACCGCGTCCGCGGTCCATCTTGCGCTACGCCATTGAGGGAGGGCACACGGCTTATAAATTCTTTATTGCGGCACTCGAGGCACCCACCGTTCCTCAAACGACGGCAGTTGGCGCGGCGCCCGTGTGCAATCTGCATCTCCATCGGCCCTCATGGCGTTTTAGCCTTCGTTTCCCCACGCCGCCGAGCACGTGCTCCCGCGCGAACACCACTATTCTTTGAACGCTGGCATTTGTGGCGCTCGGCCACAACTATGAGATGATCCTTCTACCCGACGTCCGGCGGTAGAAGGGAGAACGCAAATCGCCAGGCGCAAGCCCATCATCACGGCCGCCCGGCGGGCAAGGCCGGACTTATCGGTAGCGCCAAGGCGCGTCAAGCAACGGTTCTGAATCCGTCGACGTATCCCGGCCGACTCGCGAGAAGGGCTCCCGGAACCCTAGGCCCGGAAAATACCTTACCCGCCACCCACCCGCGTGGCGGTACCCCGAAACCCCTAATCGTCGGAAAAACGCCCTCGCTTCGGACATCACGGAGGGAGTCCCGGTGAATCGTCGCCCGGCGTGAAACCTCGGTGGAAGCCTTCGCCCGGGAGAGCACGAGCCGGACCACCCCGGTCGTTCCGGGAGGCGTTATCCCATGGACATCCACTCGGAGGGCGCATCCTCCCACGGGATGCGGGGCGACCCCGTCCATACCACCCCTCGGGTTCAATGTCGGGGCCTGTCCCGGCTGAGGACTCGCTCTACCGTCCGGAAAATCGAAACCTCCTCCGGCGTCGGGCGACCACCGTGCACCGGCGATGAAGACGCAGTACTATGACCCCACGGGAATGAATGCTTCAATGTCGAGGTCCCGCCACGGGATGGCCGGTTCAGCGGCGTCTCCAATAAGCGGCGCGGACGTACGCCACGACGAGCTCCGGCGCCGGCGGCTTCCCGCCCGGTCCATCCGTAGCGGCGCCCGGCACCGCGCCAAAAACGCCCGGCTCACGAGATTTGCGAACGAATCGGGCGGACCGCCTGCGACTCCGGCCGACCGAGCAAAACATCCAGGGGAGCGGGCTCGGCGAGCACAGCTGAGGGCACCTCAAGCTCACAATGGCGGGTGACGCCGGACCGGCCGGAGTGCCTCCATCCCCGGCATAGCGGCCCCGTTCAGCGGAGCCGGCCTCAGCGGCGGCGGCGCCATGTTGGTACGAAATACCGGGCCCTCCACTACAGGGAGGGGCGGGCGCATACGAAGGCCTCGGAATCAACTCTCCTTGACAAGGCGGCGGTGCAACAGCGAGAGTTCCGCTTCCCGGGATCGGGCCATGGCGTCACGGGGCGGCGAGGAATCTGGCGAGCCGGCGGGGCTCCACCACGGTCGAGCCGAGCCCGGCAAGGCCGGCCCGGAGCGCCTCGACAACCGCCGGCAGAACCGCCCCGGTCTGAGGAACGCATAGAAGACCCGCACCGCGATCGTGACCCGAGGCGCCCGACCTCGTGGACGAGATCGAGCAGCGGCGGGCTTCGCCACGAAGGTGGCTCGCCTCGGGGGCGACAAGCGGGGCGAAACGCCTGAGGCGGGTCGAGGGACAGAGGGTACTCCCCGATCCGCCGGGCCTCGGGCCTTCACGGGGACATCGGGGAGGCACCACTCCTGCGCGTTTCGGGCCCCGAGCCATCTCGAGAAGTACACGGGGAGACCCGTCGAGGTATGGGTTTGGGCGACTATCGGTGGCATGCCCGGTTCAGCGAGGGGCACACGATGACAAAGTGATAATTAGAAATTTGCCCTGTACCTCTCAGTGCGCGAGCCCATTTTGGAACACCTTCCACCCAACCTCATATCAAAGCTGGGCGGACTTGGTGAGAACCTTAGCGGAAACTTCCGGGGCACATACCTACGCCCGGGTAACTCGTGGGATCTCAAAGCTGCCGACAAAATCCGATGAATCCCTAGCGACTACATCAGGCGCTTCTCCAAGCAGCGGACCGAGCTCCTAATGTGACGGATTCGGACGTCATCGGGGCCTTCTTGGCGGCACCACTACTTGCCCGAGACCTCGTGAAGAAGTGGGGCGCAGAACTCCCACCAGAGGCAAACGAGCCGGGATGGACATCGCCACCAAGTTCGCCAACGGTGAGGAGGCCGTCGGGGGCTCGTTCAATCGGGGCTCGCAAAGTGGAAAGCGCAAGGAAGAGGAGCCCGAGGGATCGCAACCTCGGGAGGGCAAGAAGAAAAAGAAGAAAGATAAGGGCCACAAGGGCAAGGGCCACGCCGCCCAAGCGACGATGAAGACATGGTGGCCGCGGTCGACGCAGGGGCCCCGGCCCCGCCACAAAGAAACCTTCGATGACATGCTCAAGAAGCCATGCGTAACCATAGCTACCCGGTCAAGCATACCCTCGGGGAGTGCAAGAGGGTACGCCAACATTTTCGCCAAGCTCAAGGCCATCCCCGAGGGTGAAGAAGAAGAGGCTCCCGGGGGTGGCGCCAAGGGCAACGAGGAGTTCGAAGGTGAATAAGCGCTTCATGATCTTCGGCGGCAGCACCGGCAACATGTCCGCGGCGGCGCAAGAAGAAGGAGCGTCGGGAGGTCTATGCCGCGGGCCAGCAACCCGAAGCTGCGCAAGTGGTCGGACGAGGCCATCACCTTCGACCCGGTCGGATCACCCCGGCACATCCCGAACCCGGGGGCTTATCCTTTGGTGGTGGATCCCATCATCGCCAACACTTGGCTCACCAAAGTCCTTATGGGCCGGAGGGAGCGGCCTCAACCTCATCTACGAAGAAACCCCTCGACCTCCTCGAGGTAGACAAGTCCAAGATCCGCCCGGGGGCCGGCATTCAATGGCGTCGTCCCGGCAAGCGGCTAAAGCCCCTCGGGCAGATCGACTTACGGTTTGCCGGTGACCCCTCAAACTTCAGGCAAGAGACTCTCACATTTGAGATCCTTGGGGGTCCGCGGTACCTACCACGCACTCCTCGGGCGGCCTGTTACGCCAAGTTCATGGCTGTCCCGAACTACACGTACCTCAAGCTCAAGATCTGCGGGGCGAAGGGTGTCATCACGGACCGGCCCCTCACACCATCATGCATACGAGTGCGACGTGGAGGCGTGGAGTATGTCGAGGCACTCGCCATTGCCGAGGCACTCATCGCCGATGCGAAGAGAAGCTTTGACGAAATCACGATCGAGCATGAGGCCAAGCGCCGCGGCTGGGAGCTTCGAGCCCTCCTCGGGCACCAAGAAGATCCCACTCGATCCCAAGAACCCGAAGGAAAAGGCTGGCCGACCATCGGCTCGGACTGGATCCGAAATAGGAAGCCGTGCTCGTCGACTTCCTCGTAGCGAATGCCAAGGCGTTTTGCGTGGGGACCCTCGGACATGCCGGGCATACCAAGGGATGTCGCCGAGCACTCCCTAGACATCCGGCCGGGCTCAAAGCGGTCATGCGGCGCTTGCGCGTTTTTGATGACGCCAAGCGGAAGATCATCGGCGAGGAGATCCACAAGCTCCGGAGGCCGGATTCATAAAAGAAGTATTCCACCCAGAGTGGTTAGCTAATCTGTATTAGTAGAGAAAAAGAATGGAAAATGGCGGATGTGTGTGGACTACACTAGTCTCAACAAAGCATGTCGAAAGTTCCCTTCCCTTTGCCTCGAATCGACCAAATTGTCGACTCCCGCTGCGGGATGTGAAGCGTTGTCCTTTCTTGACGCGTATTCGGTTATCACCCGGATCAAAATGAAAGAGTCCGACCCATTTCGCGACCTCGTTCATAACACCCTTCGGGATGTATTGCTACCTCACCATGCCCTTGGCTGAGGAACGCTGGGGCAACATACCGGCGGTGCATGCAAATCATCTTCGGGGAACTCATCGGAAGGATCGTGGAGGCCTACGTCGGCGACATAGTGGTCAAATCCAAGAAAACGTCGGACCTCGTGGGCGACCTCGGGGAAACCAACCGAGTGCCTAAACAAGAAGGGAGTCAAGCTCAACCCGAAAAATGCGTATTCGGGGTCCCCAGGGATCTTGCTGGGTTTTATCGTCTCTCAACGAGGCATCGAAGCAAAACCCGAGCCAAGGTTGACGCAATCGCCAAAATGGGTCCGATCCAAGATCTCAAGGGAGTACGAGAAGGTCATGGGCTGCCTGGCTTCATTAAGCGAGGTTCATCTCACGCCTCGGGGGGAGAAGGGCCTGCCCCTCTACCGGCTCTGCGCAAGTCCGAGCACTTTGCACGGACCCCGAGGCGAAGAGGCCCTCGGCAACCTCAAGCTCCTAACAAACCCACCGGTCCTAGTACCGCCAAACCCGGGGAGAAACCCTGCTCTTATACGTCCACGGCCACTACCCGGGTAGTCGGCGCGGTGGTCGTAGTTGAGCGTCGGGAAGAGGGACACATGTTGCCGGTTCAACGCCCTGTTTACTTCATCGGTGAAGTCCTTTCCGACACCAAGGCGAGGTATTCGCGCAGATGCGAGAAGCTATTATGCGCCATAAATCGACACGAAAAAAAACTTCGCCACTACTTCCTCACGCACCCAGTTGCCATGGTATCCTCGTTCCCCCTCGGAGATCCTCCAAAACCGAGAGGCCACGGGGAGAGTGGCGAAGTGGGCGGTGGAGCTCATGGGCGAAACTATATCGTTCTCGCCCGCAAAGGCGATCAAGTCTCAAGTCTGGCCGACTTTGTGGCCGAGTGGACGAACACCACGGCTACCCCCAGCGCCCATCAAGCCGAGTGCTGGACCATGTACTTTGATGGATCCATGATGAAGGCGGGCGCGGGCTGGTTTGCTCTTCATCTCACCCCTCGGGATTCACACGAGGTATGCCATCCGGCTGCATTTTCCCCGCCTCCAACAACGTCGCGAGATCACGAGGCGTGGTCAGCGGTCTCGGATCGTGGCGGACCTCGGAATCCGGCGGTTGGAAACCGAGGGGATTCGCGGTTGGTCATCGACCAAGTCATGAAGGCCTCGGCGTGCCGCGACCGAAGATGGAGGCGTATTGTCGGGAAGTGCGCAAATTGGAGGAAAAATTCCATGGGCTTGAACACAAGCATACGCCGAGAGGCAGCTACAACGAGGCCGCGGATGAATGGCCAAGGTCGCGACAACCCGAGGTACCGTTCCCCGAACGTCCTCACCCGAGACCTCGATAAACCCTCGGTCAAGTACACCCCCTCGGAAGTACCCCCGGGGGGCTCACGAGGGCGGCACGCTGACAAGCCACACCGAAGCTATGGCGGTCGACCAGTCCACGACCAGAGAAAACCGCTGATGGAGTACCTCACCCGAGGAGAGCTACCCGAGGATAAGACCGAGGCTCGCCCGGTTAGCCAGAAGGGCGAAATCCCTTTCACCGATTGGAGAGAAAGGGGAACTCTACAAGAGAGGAGCCTCGGGAGTATACATGCCATGCATACCCACGGTGAAGGCCAAGAACTGCTCAAGGACACTCACCGGGGGGTGTGGCCATCCTTGCCGCCCGGGACTCTAGTCGGTAAAGTCTTGGGCAAGGCTTCTGCGGCCTCCGGCGGTGCGGCGCGAACCAAGTCGTGCGTGCTGCAGAGATGCCAATTCTACGCAGCCGCGGGGCGCACCTCTCGGCTCAAGCACGCAAACCATACCTCTTACGTGGCCATTTGCGGTGTTGGGACTCGATATGATTGGGCCCCCGAAAAGGGCGGGAGGAGGACACACTCACGTCCTAGTCGCCATTGACAAGTTCTCCAAATGGATCGAAGCTTCGACCCGTGGTGAACCCTCACACGGGGAAGCGGTGAAATTCTTCACGAATATCATCTCCGTTTTGGAGTCCCGAACTCCATCATCACGGACAAGCGGAACCAACCGTGGGGAAGAAGTTCCTCGACTTTTGCGGCGACTATGACATCGAGTGGATACCTCGGCCGTAGCACACCCGAAGACCAACGGTCAAGTGGGGCGTGCCAGCGGCATGATCTGCAAGGGCTCAAGCGAGGATCTTCAATCGGCTGAACCAATACGGAAAAAGATGGTACCAAGAGCGCCATCGGTTCTATGGAGCCGCCGAACAACGAAAAGTCGAGCCACGGGGTTCACCCCATTCTTTCTAGTCTATGGGGCCGAGGCGATCTTGCCCACGGACATTGAATATGGGTCCCCAAGGCTGCGAGCCTACAGCGAGCAAGGAAACCAAAGGCGAGGCAAGACTCCATCGACCAAGTTGATGAAGCCCGAGGCGTTGCGCTCCACGCACTTCGGCAAGATACCAACAAGCTTTGCGCAAGTATCACGCAAGCGGTGAAGCCTCGGGAGTTCCAAATCAACGACCCGTGCTCCGGTGAAGACGGACAACAAAGGGCGTCACAAACTCACGCCACCACAGGAAGGGCCTTATTTCATCGCCGAAATATTAAGGCCGGACCTACAAAGCGAAAAACGAGAAGGGCGAAGTCTACTCCAACGCACGGAACATAGAACAGCTACGTCGCTTCTACCCTTAAATTCCGCACTAGAAGTCAAACATCGTGTTTTTTTTTTTCACTCAATAAAAAGATCTACATCTTTTACGAAAAAAGTGCTTCTCGTGTAAACCTTAAGGGAGTCTTAGCCTCGTCCGGCACAAGACTAAAACTCCCTCGGGGGGCTACATGGGGACCCCTCGGGGAGGACCCCCTCGGGGAGATCCCCTCCCTTCCTTTTTCAAAACTTTTTTTCAAAAAAAAAAGTTTTCTTGCGCATTCTCTAAACAATCGTTTAAGTTTGCGAAGGTCGCTCACGCACAAATCCAAAGCAAGGTAAGCTTAGAGGCAAGCGGACCGCCCCTAGTGGCATCCGTATGGACTGCCTTGATGGCGTCCGCGGTTACCATTTCGCGGCGGAGAAAGCAAGCGACCCGGCCACACAATAAGCGAACAAATTCGAGAAGCGCAACATAAACATAAATGCACCCGCCAAGGCCATAGACCTCGGGCGGCGCCATTTTTTATATACATCCATCTCACAAGCTCCAATTTTTCCATACAAGGAGAGGTCGGGGGGGCGAGGATGGGCTTCATCCACTTGCGCCTCACGCCCGGCCGTGAGGAAGCTTCGACGCGAGCAACACCCTCGACAATTTGCTTCCCCGAGGGAGGCGTCGGACCCGCCGGCGCATCCTCGGACTGGGCGTCCACCATCTCCGTGTCCGCCTCATAGGTTGACTCTATGGGGAGTACGGGGACACACTTCATCCTCGAGCGGGAGGCCAGCCGGTCGCGGCGCCGTCCACGAAGTCGTACAACGTCGAGTCTTGGGCGGCGTCGGCGGCATCCCCCTCGGCGGGATCAACTTCCTCCCTCGTCGTCGGAACCAAGGAAGAAGCCTTTCGCCGCGCCATCCGGCACATTGGACTCCATCGGGAAGTGAGCGAAAACGGCCATACATGTCGCCTGGCCGGGCCGGAAAGCGTTCGGGCTCGGACTGAGGTAGCCACCCACGGCGCTCAGGCGGCTGCGTGCTGAGGGGCCAACCTCCGGGTTGTCGCCCCCAAAGCGGCGGACGAAGTCCGACAAGGCCTCTTCCGGCTCGATCGACTTACGCTCTGCTCCGGTCCGGCGCCCGGCGTGGCGCGGTGTTCCGCGGCCTCGGTCGGACCTTCTCCGCTTACGAAATTGGTGCTCAAACCGAGTTAGCAAGACAAGGCGACTAAAGGCAAAGCTCACTAAGGAAGAAAACGCGCACCTTGGCACCGGTGCTAGCCCGGCATCACGCCGTGCTCATCCGCGGCGACTTGCGGATCTCCTCCTTCTCCTTCACGAGGGTCTCGCCCTCGGACACCAACTTCGCCAATGCGAGTGTTCAAGGCATCGCACATCTCCTTTGCCGTCGCCTCCTCCGGGACCGGTCCCGCTCGTCATGGGCCTCCTTCGGGACTGGAGGGACTGGATCGAGCCTCTTCAAAATCATGGCTCATCGAGCCATGTCACCGCCACCTTTGGCGGCCTCGGACCTGGCCTTGACAACCTCGGCCTCCGGGGTCCGCCGTTGGGACTCCCTCTCCTCGGCAAGGGCAGCAAGCGGGAGGTCTCGCTGCAGGCCTCGATCAACTTTTACCGAGGTTTGACCAGGGCGTTCCGATTCGAAGCGTTCGGCGAAGGAGCTCGGACTTCTCGGGCGGCGACGGAGAGTCTGCAGCGACGATACTACTCATCAAGACACAAGCGCAGGAGACATGCGGCAAGGGATAACCATCAAAGACACTTACGGCGCCCGACCTGCGCAAAGTCGGCCGGTTATGGCGTCCCCGTCCTCGCCAAGCCCCTCGGCCGACGACAGCGGATCTGCTCGTGGGTTCTCCACTCCGGGACCTCGGGGCGGTCGTCGACCACCGCGGCGGCCGGGCCCGGGCGTGCCACCCGGTCAAAGGCGGACCGCCCGGCGGGTCGGCTCGAGAAGGATACATCTCCTCCACGGCGGTGACTCCGCGGCTCAGGAAACCCGGACCGGTAGAAGTCAGGGGCCCTCGGGCCGACCACGGGCACCGATCCTCGTCATGGCCGAAGGCGGCCGCCCGCCCGGGCTGCCTCGAACCCGGACACGTGGAGTAGCGGGAAGTCGGGGTTATGCGCCTCGTGAACCCCGGATTGGCTAAGGTCGGCCTGGCCGGGACTTGCTGGCGTCTCGCCGCCATGAAGAGCTCCCTCTTGCGAGAACTCGGACAAAGGGGGCCCGACTCCTCGGGGTGGGCGGCGCCGCCGACCCCCCGCCGAATGGCGCCATGCGCTCCGGCACCAGGCTGACGTCATGGGGCCGCGGCCGAGCCCTCGTATCGACCACCATCGGTGAGTGGCGACCCACCATCGCCACCGGGGGCTGCACCACCTCGGGGGGTGGCCTCGGCGGCCGGCTCGGGTCCGACCCCACGGGGCTCGGGCTGGCGCCGCGGGAGACCGACGAGGGCGGCCACGATATCTTGGCGGGGCGACCCCCTTTGGACCCGGCCGGCGCGGCGCTAGCCTTCAAGGCTTTCTTGGGGTGCGGGCCAGCGAGGCGGCCCCGTTTCTGAAGTCAAGAGCGTGTCGGGACAAAGCGATCATATGCGAGGAAAGAAGGTCAAGATCGCGAAGGCGAAGGGAAACTCCACGGCTTGGGGGATGCGCCCTCGGCGTTGACAAGGCTCGGGATAGGCTGCGATCTCGGCGCCCGCACCGCGACCTTGTAGCGCCCGTCTCCCCCCCGGCGTTCGTGCGCACGGGGCTGGATCGGGGCGGGGTCGTCGGCTCGTCCCCGGGCCAGGTGCCAGCGGCGGCCAGGGGTACCGCGGCGGGGAGGTGTCGACTATTCTCCTCGGGCCTCACCGCTGCGGCAGGGTGCCTACGTGGCCCGGCGCCACTGGTCTCGGGACTCGGCGGAAGAGCCCTCGGCGCACCAGCGTCAGCGATCCACGGCGCCTCGGGGCTCGGGAGCTCGGGTTCGTAGCGAAAGCCCGGGCTCGGTCGGGAGCCCCATGGCTCGGTCTATCCGAAGCGCCCGCGTCGATCATCGGACGAGTTCACGCGGGCGATCCTCGGATCCTCGTCCTGCCGGTGGTCGAGGTGTCGGGCGACTTCGCCCGCCTCTGTTGCTCGGCCGGCGCTTCTCGCGACCCGCGTTTCTCTTCTTCCTCTCCTCCTTCTTCAACGCCCGGCGCCATTTGTGCTTCGTTCGAAGCACGGTTCGCCGCCCGGCGTCGGCATCAATGCGGCGCGCGGCGGAGGAGTCGCGGTAATCGAGGCGGCCTGCGGAAGAAAAGTGAAGCGCCATGGCGACAATGCACCGAAGCAATGCAAGGACACGAAGTCAAGCACTTACGGGGAGATATACCCTCGGTCGGGGGCGCATGGGGATCTCGGGGATACGTGTCGGTGTGTTGGACCAGCGCATCCCTCACCCTCTTGGCCAGGCCATCGATTGGAAGCGAAGGCGACATCCGGCGCGCACCAAGACCGGCGGCCTCGGGGGTCATCGGCACATGAGCAAAGGCGAGCCATCAGCGGCAACACCGGCGCCCGATGGAAGCGGCAACCACGGCGGCGGCATTCACGTCCTTCCCTCGAGCCGCGAGAACCGCCTGCCTTAGGCCCTCCAACCGATGATGATCCTCAGGGGGGACCCCGAGTTCCACTTCGCGAGGGCGTGCTTGAGGACACGCCCGGTGTACACGGGAAGCGCGTTCGTCGTTGCGGAGGTAGAACCACCGATCTTGCCACCCCTTGTTGGAGGAGGTGAGCTTGGAGACGATGTACCCATCGGCTCGGTTCGGCCTCGTCGCCCGGCGCGTACTGGAGCGCATAGACCTCCAACGCGGCGCCCTCCGTGGTTGGCCTGGCGTGACCAGAGGCGGTGGTAAGGTCCGCCTTGAAGAACCACAACCGAGAGGTCCCAATGCGGCTCGATCCCCGGGAATCCCTCACAAAAGGGTGACGAAGATGGCGGCCTGGGAGATCGAGTTTGGGGGCGGATGATGAAGCTCGATTTTATAGTAGTGGAGGATCGCCGAATGAACCGGGCTGGCCGGCATACCGGCCGCGCCGGTGAAGATCCATCAAGCTCACCACGTAACCATCGGGAGGGTTAGGCTCCTCCTCGGTCCAATCGGAGCAATCCACTCGGTAGGCGCTTCATCGGTGCGGGGACGAAGAAGCCCTTCATCGACGAGACGGCTGGGTTTCTCCTCCGTCATTGTCGACCTCGACCGGCTTCGGCATCAAGCACCTCCCTCACGCCGTCACCGCTACGCGATTGCGCCATGGGTAAAAGGGAGGCGAAGGGTGGCAAACCGCTAGCAACCCCGATCACACGAGCACGAGGCAAGTGAATCTCTCCCTTAATCTCTCCCACACTATCTCTCTATCTCACGATTCTTTGCGGCAAGAAGGCAAGGAAGCGTTGGCGAAGCGCAAGGGAGCAACTATCGCCGCGTCCCCACATTTATATAGGGAAGGGAAGGCAAGCTAGTCGGCTTTGGGCAATCGAACCGACTTACGGAATGGGCGGCCCATGATGGGCGAGAACCGCTCATCCAACGGCCAAGCGCAGCGGTGGAGCCGTCGGGTGCATTAATGCACCTTGGCGGAACCCTCGATCTCCCACGACAAAGAAGGCGTAAGGCGCGTCCCATCGGGCTGCAGCTTGGTCGCGCCACCTCGGGCGTGGCGACTAGGCGCCTCGTCTTCGGTCGGGGGGTAAAACCGTCCGGCCACCCATATCCGGCGGCGCGCCCGACCACGAGGGGCAAAAAGTCGATCCGTTGGCGGTTTCCCGCCCCGGCGGAAACCAAAGCGAGCCTCGGTGACACACCCTACGTTCGAAGGTTGCGGTTTGGGCCCACGAGGGTTTCAACGGTCGCCTCGGGATAACCCAGGAGCGAGGGGACGGGAGGGAAATGCACAACCGGCTATGCGGGCCCCCGGGGCTCACGGATTTTCTGACGAGCGTGTTTAAGGCCGCGGGTCTTTGCTTATAGAGATGTCCCATCCGTGGGAGGCCAGCAGGCCCTCGGGGTTGGTCGCCCAAGCCCGGGATCTGCTAAGCGGTCCTTGGGGTTCTCATGGGGTGAATCACGGATCACATAGCCGACCCTTGCTCGGCAGGGCACGGGCACCCGCTTAAGCGGGGACCGCTACAGCGCTCGCAGGGCCGCGACACATTCGGCTTACGGGGCATTGTGGCGTGTCTCCCCTCCTCCTCCCCTTTCGGGAGGGTGACGGAGCGTATAATCAAAGTCGAGGAGGCTGGGTCGACCTTGCGCACATAAGCGCGGGCCTCGGGCTGCCGCGCAAAAATGAGCAGACTCGCACAAATAAGCGCTATTTAAGAGGCTGTTTCAGTCTTGCCGGCGTGCGAGATATAAAAAGACCTCGAAGGAATCCGCCATTCCATTCAAGGCCTCGGGGGCTACACCCAGCAGTGCGCTCGCAGCGCACCCCTTGTAGACGAACCACCACGAGAAACAACAAAGGCGGCGGAGGAGCGGGAACCCCGGGCAAGTCCACACTCGCTCGGGGGCTCGGGGGCTCTTATCGGGGACCTAAATATTGGGCCCGAGACATTCTCCAAACTATGAGAATCTGCTTAGGCCTGCCAAGGCCCGGTAAAACCTAGCTTTGCTATCATCCCGCACGGAGGGGCGGCCCGACGGACGATGGACCGTGCCATTGGCCACGACGCTCACATGGCGATGAAATCGGCCCACCGGGCCCGACCCTGGCGGCCCAAATGGAGTCATCACGGCGCAAAAGAGCTTATTACGCTCACGAAGGACAAGGTCAAGGACCTCTACAAAATAACGAACCATGGCGTTCCACGTCGACGGCCGCCTAAATCATGGCTCGGACTCGACCACACATCTCCGTTTCGTCCCGAGGTGGCCTAGCTCACCGGCCGGGAGAAATCTCCGCCGTCCAGGGGGCCCTAGCTCACCACCCTCGGCGCAAAAACTCCGCCTCGCCCGAGGGAGACCAGCTCTCCATCCTCGGGTGAGGCAGCCCAACTAGCCCGTCTAGGGTCGCCGACCCTCGGGCGTGGGAGGTTCCGTCGGAGGAAGGAAACCGCCGCATTCAATGCGATTACCGCACGGCGGCGGCGCCCGGTGCCATCGATTACGCCCGATCAAATCGAACCTGCCGAATCGTCTCCCAATCCGTGATGGGGACGCAAAGCTGAACCAAGAGCGTGTTACGCCACCCGGACGCGGAAACCAGGATGACACTTTGTTCATTTCGAGCACCGTCAAAAACGCCACGTTGGGCGGACCCTCGGGCACTTGACACGCATAGCCGGCGACCTGCAGGACCGGCCCTCGCCATGCGGTGTGAGGGGCGCCTCCACGGAACCCCTCGGGGCCCCGCGCCGGGCGACGGCACGTCCACCATCGGATCCGGACGCGTGTCTTCGGTCAAGCAACATCCAAGCCCGGCCAACACCTCGAAATAAGACATGCAACGGTGCGGCCTCGGAAATTAGCCACCTGGCGTCCACAGTATAAACATTATCTCTCTCCTTCTCCTATAAAAGGGGGAGTAATGCCCCATTAGGGGATTCGATCTTTTCAACTCATCTCCGGTTCACACGGAGGAAACCGCACACCACCACCACCATAACCACGATCGTGGGGCTTGAGACCAGCGTCTCTCCCCCCCGGCGCTGTAAACCCCTACTGCGGGCTCACCTTTGGTAGCGAGGTAACACGAGCGGGGACACACCCCCCCGCTGGGCGTAGGGGCCCCGTTGGCTGAACCGGGATAAACCGCAAGGCCCCCCGTGTCCATCTTGCGCTTACGCTATTGAGGGAGGGGGCACACGGCTTATAAATTTTTTATTGCCGGCACCGAGGCACCCACCGTTCCTCGAACGCCGACAATTGGAGTCCATATGATTAGATCTACACGGTGAATATATAATATGATATGCTTGAGTACAAAGTTTTTTGCTACTGAAGGTTTTGTCTTTTTCTTTTATATTTATAATTCGTAGTTGCAACTTCTATAATTATTTTGTTAGACAAAAGCACACCATATTATATATTCACCGTGTAGATCTACTCATGTGGAGTCTAACAAAATTGGATTTTTTATTTTATGATTTTTCTATGATTTACTATGATTTTTAAAGATTCAACTAAATAAATAAAAAGAAAAAAGACAAAATCTTTTTAGCAAAAACTTTATACTAAAGCATATCAAATTATATATTCACTGTGTAGATCTAATCATATGGAGTCCAACAAAATTGAATTTTTTATTTTATGATTTTTCTATGATTTATTATAATTTTTCAAAGATTCGGAGCAGATTTTTTTAAAAAAGAAAAGGTACTGGTACTGTAGATACTGTAGCAAACCACGGTTACTGTAGCAAATCCACCTTCAAAACCGCTCGAGGGAGGTAATTTGCATGGTTTGAAAAGTTGAGGGAGGTGATATGTGCGGTTTTCGATTTGAGGGAGAAAAAGTGAACTTTCGTGATAGTTGGGGGGGAATCGGACTTTTTCCTTTTTTTTTTTTTAGGAACGGCAAAAATTTTGCCGTTGAATTTTATTATAGACGGTATAAAGAAAAAGGGAGTACAAAACCAGCCAAACACAAGACTTACATCACGATTTGCCTACCTGTACAAAAGCGGAGAAGAAAAAGACCGTACAACTCGAGAGCAACAAACACAAAAGTCTTGAAGAAAACAGCACGCTTTTAGAAATTCCTCGCCAAACATGGAAAGGAAAGCGATGATCTCCTCCACTTTTGTGTGTGTAGGTGGGTGACCCATGGCCATGGATGATCCATGACCTCTGCATGTGTCTACCGCTTATTAGAGCAACTCTAGTGGAGTCTCCTATTCTCTAGTTGAGAATAACATTTATGGAGCTCCTAAATTTTTCATGCCCTTCTAAAATTCCCTCACAAGCCCTATAGCTAGCTAGATATAGGAGCCTTTTATCCACCTTTTAAATGAAAATGGGAGTCTATTTCATTTCACTAGAGTTAATTTTAAATTTGTGCTCTCAAATTTTACAAGTTAGCTATCTATTTTTAGGAGGGATGGTTGGGTTGCTCTTATAGACAAAAAAAGAGGCAAATACCCGATTGAATTTATCTAATACTGAGTATAAGACAGATAAGTTCTATTCGGATTACGTGTCGGTGTCTCCATGTGCCTTTCGAAGTTCGATTGTGATATGATGGCAAGTAAGGGCTTCCCCATTACATGCTTTATGTTTGTAGCTTCAAGTGTCATGTAGGATCGATAAAAAATAAAAGTAGGTGCTCTATTTTTGTCATAGTGGCATGTGCTTAAGGAGAGAAGGTGGTCCATGATGAAAAAGAAGAGGGAGAGGAAATAAAGGTGTGGCATGATTAAAACAAAAATTTATGTGCAAGCCACAAGCAATATTTTTTGCATTTTGTAAATAGTAGTCTCAATATTTCCTCATCTATGTGGATCATTTTATTTGTACTAAAACCACTACCACTTATAGCCTCCATTGTGCTTGCCCTAATAGCACGTTTCCTCGAAACAAACCTCGGACGTGGATAGCAACTAATAGCAAGTTCAATGCCGCCTTTCGGGACTGGAACTGGACTTGGTAGGAGCGAATTCAGGCACTATTACGAAAGGGCGTTTACGTTTCGACGTATTTGCATTGGGTCTAGACTTCGACGGGGCTACGGGGCCGAGGCCTAAGTTGCCTATTTTTAGTCGCAACTATCTTTATCTTTACTACATAAAAAAAGATGAAATGGAGACGGTTTTTAGTGTGTGGTAAAAAATTTTGAGGTAGCTCTTCTCCGCGTAAGGGGCGTGTTTTATATATCGCATAAGGGGATACACGCACCCCGCGGCTGCGAGGCTCGGCATGTTTGGTTGCTGTGCGAGGCTCCCGGCCCGGGCCAGCGCGATGCAAACCGCCCCTCCGGCCGGGCTCGCGAGCTACGGCCAAATCCTGCGTTCCTCCTCGGCTGTCTCGCTCGTGCATCCTCGCTCGCTCCCTGCGTATGCCTAGTTCAAATTGAGTGCGAGGAGCGAGAGCAGCCAAACCTGCGTGTGGAGCTCGGCCGCACTTGGCCGGGCAAACCAAACAAGGCCCCCCGCATGCTCGAACCTGGTTGGGGCTGGCCGGCTCGCCACAGCGGGCCTGGATGCCCAGGGAAGAGAAACCAAACACGCCCTAAGATACCGCGGCGCACCTTCCTCCCCTCCTCTCGGTCAAAAAAAAAAAAAAAAAAAAAAAAGAAAGAAACGCTCCGTCCGTGATCCATCCTGATTTAAAAAAAAATTGTCTTCCCCATCTGTCCCCACGCCCTCTCGCCTCCGCAGGCCCTCCTCGCGACAACGCCGCCTCCCCTCCACCTGCGACGCCGCCGCCTCCTCGCAACACTGTCACTGCCTCCCACAGCGCCCACACTGCCAGGATCCCCAATGACCGCGCCGCCGGGGGCAACAGGACGAGCGTTGCCGCCCTTCTCGCCTCCCTGTTCCCTCGCTATCCTCGCCGTCGCCTCTCCTTGCAGACCGAGAGACGAGCGCGCCGAGGCCGGTGTGGCAGATCTCGATCTGGGGCGCGAGCATGTGCAGCCCCACGGCGTCGGAGAAGATGGTCGTCCTGTCATCGTCATCGGGCGCGCTGTGGAGCCGGAGCGCGAGCCCAAGCAAGCAGCGCACATGGAGCGGAGCAGGTCGGAGGCGGCGGCAGAGGCGGAGCTGCCGTGGCTCTCGGCGCGCTTGCACAAGTCGGCGTTCGCGCACTTCAGTGCCGAGGAGGTGGAGGAGACGCCGGCGGCTCCCCGTGGCGGAGCCTGGCCACGACCAGAGAGAGACGCCGGCGGCTCCCGTGGCGGAGCCCGAGCTTGAGCCGGCGTCCGAGTTGGTGGATGAGGAGGAGGAGGAGGAGGAGGAGGAGGAGGCCATCAGCGGCGGTGGCGAGATGGACGCGCGCGGCGACGACTTCATCAACCGGTTCCGCCACCAGCTGAAGCTGCAGCGCATCGACTCCTCCCTCACTCAACTATATTTGTCTACACTGCCGTCTAGCGGGCGTCGATCCACCTCTGCCAGTTCGATGGTTGCACCACCAGCCAGAAAACTGCAGGAATATTCTTGTGATTGCTACTAAATGGATCCTTCTAATGATTGCAGGTTTCTTCTTATCCTGGGTAGTTCGGGACAGGAATAAAGGCGTTCGGGCATTTGGCCAATCTGATACCACTAGGTAAAATGTTACAGTAATATTGAATGAATGATTGTTTGGGCATTTGGGCATTCAGTGCAGCTGGTTAAATCTAAAAGAGAAAATGCTTAATGCATGCTTCTGAAATAAAGAGCTACATGTTTTTTTTAAATTAAAGAAACTGAATATATGGCTTATATATGGGACCAACCTTAGTGGGTCACTATCCGACATAAATTAGCATTCTGATAACTAACAAGGTGTCAGATCTCAATTTTTATTTCAACCATTGATATTGTTTGATGATAACACATAGGAAAATTGAAATTGCAATGCACTAGCAATCCTCTTTCTAAATCAAAACATTACATCTGTTGTCAGAACTAAAATAAGCATACAATCTGTGTGACCTACAGAATGATTAGCATTGATGTGCTTTACTGTGTGACTTACAGAAATCCTTTCAAGTAAAAAAGGTGTTCAGCCTATGATATTTCTTGCACATTTTCTGATAAATGTGCATCTTTGGTTGGAAATAAAAATCAAGTCAGCAGTGATTTAGCTTCTATTGCATCTGATTTGAGTCACATACTAATACTCCGATAAACAGCTTTGTGTGCTCTTTCATTCCAAGCCTTTGTTTGCCTCATGTTACATGAGTTCACAGAAAAACAAATGTTTCCGTGTGAAATGCAGAATTAGGAATGAATAGTTAGCTAACAGTTAAAATATATACTTTATTTAATGAATTTATATGCTTCTAATTTGTGCATCTCTTTTTGTGTGCGCATTTTCTACAGGTTTCAGGATTCTAGGAGGGCTTTAACTCAGCTTCATTACATTGGAATGATTTCAGGTATGTTACGGTCTGAGCTTTTTATTCCGTGGAATTTCTTTTAGCCCAGCTGTGTTAGCTTACATTTTTTTTTGTCTTTTTTTAGTAATAGTGCTAACAACATTTTCTCTATAAACTCAATGATATGCTCTGAAGTGTATATATATGTTAAACTTTTTTGAATTGTGCAAATATGTATATATTTTAGTCATTACATTCTAGAAGCATAACCATTTTTCCCACTTATAATTGAGGGACATTTGGTGATCTCAATTTCTATTTTCACACTTAACTATGTTAACAGATTGAAAAAGTTCAGTGATCTCCTCTGAAATTTGGAAAAAAAAAGTGATCACTGGAATTGGTGTGTGGTCTATCATTTGCTATTTGCATCAGAGAGAGAACCTCTGGCTAATCCATGGAGCCATGCTAGCACGTTTGCTCTTTGTGGCAGCTATCCAATTGCATTTTGGAGTGCAACATTTTTCTTCCCCAACCTATTGCATTTTAGGAGTTGCAACTCAACATAGTAATATGTTAGATACATTGTAGGGAGAACTGGAGAAGTCAATTTGTAGGGATTGGCTGTTGTTTACCAGTCTAAGCTGTTGAATTCTTTGGAGCCATGATTATATTCACTTATTCAGTGCTAATGTAGTATATTTACTTTAAAATAATAGCAACACCAGGCACCAAGATTTTCATTCATTCATTTTTATACTACTAGGATGGTCAAAATACGAATGTATGTAGTATATTTACTGTTGTTTGCAGATATCTTTTGATAGCTTATAAGCTGCCTGACTTCAGCTGGCATGTGCCATTTGCAGATCTGTGATAGCTTCCACAAGTTCATGAGCCTGTTAGGATTTTTGGTCAGGAGAGATGAGCTCACCTCTGAGTGTATCGAGCAGTTCTTTGTCAAACGGGAGAAGGAATATTGGAAGCTTGGCACTCTCTGTACCTGTATGAGAGCCTGGCAATTGTTTATAGTCGCTAAAAGGTAAGCATAGAATGTCCTCTTGTGGCATGCTACTAACCTACTATATAGAAATCTGAATTAGTTTTTGCTCCTCAGGTGCAAATGATGTGTTGGTGCCTGGAGGTTTTGGAGACAATGTAATCCAAAGGATTCCATATCTTGGCATTTGCTTCGGCATGCAAATTGCAGTGATTGAGTTTGCACGTTCTATAATGAAGTTGCATGTTGCTAACAGCACAGAGTTATCGTATTGCATTGATTATTGCAAAACATAAAAAGCGACGGTTAGTATAAAAAAAAATAGTGGAGAAATATATACTAGATTTCTGGATTAGTGCTTGGGCTGATGATATAACTGTCAGTTTATTAAGCAATCGGATGCAAGCTATGCTACTGTCATCATTGTTGAATCCATGTGTTTTATAGTACAAGATGAGAATCATGATTCTTTATCTATTTGTTTTGATTTAATAGTATTATTATCTTATTGTGCGATCCGTGTGTTTTTAGTATAAAAGTTTAGTTATCGCGTTGCAACGCACGGGCACACAACCTATCATTGTTTAATTTTATAGTATTGCTATCTTATCATGCGATCCATGTGTTTTTATATAAAATTTTGTTAACCCGTTGCAACGCACGGTCACACAACCTATCATTATTTAATTTTATAGTATTGCTATTTTATCGTGTGATCCATGTTTTTATATAAAATTTAGTTATCCCGTATCAACGCACGGCGTTTAACTAGTTTCTTTATAATCACAACCACGTGCGAGTAATTGTGCGGTGGGCTTCGGTAACCGCATGTTGCTGTCCCTCTTTCCTATATTAAAATTTTTTTTACGCTTAATGAAAAACGCGTTTAGGCGTCATCAAAAAAAAAAAAAGTTCTGCAAACCAGTAGCGACTTTTCGCACAACAATCAGAACAGCAGAGAGCACGCTGACCATTCCATACACTGATACGCTGGAACGCTCTAGCAGCAGCCTGCTACTCTGCTACGTACCATGGCGACGAGCATAAACAACCTCGACAAATTTGTGGATTACACACGAGCGCAAACAATCTCAACAAATTTGTGGAAGTTGTTGATGGATCCGCCGTCGGGCCCGAACGCGTCGAGCACCCTGGCCTGCAGGTCCCGCGCCGTAGCCCTCATCCGTGCCCCTTCCGGCCCTGTCAGCAGCGACGTCACCACCTCCGCCACGCCACCGCTCGTCAGCGGCGTGTCGACGCCGACCGCGGTGCCGAAGCACCACAGGCGCGCCACAGCACGCGCATTCATCTGCTGGTCACCGAAGAAGGGACGGCACGCCATGGGCACGCCGCCGGACATCCCCTCGACGACAGCCCCCAGCCGGAGTGCGTGACGAACGCGCCCACTGCCGGGTGCCGCAGCACCGCGGCCTGCGGCGTCCACGGCACCAGGAGCCCAAAGCCGTTGGCCTTGGCGCGGTCCACGAACCCCGGCGGGAGCAGCGGCCACGCGTCCTCCCGAAGCGACCACAGGAACGGCGCGCCGCTGGCCTCGAGCCCGGAGGCCAGCTCACGAAGCTCGTCCGGTGGCAGCGACGCGACCGTGCCGAAGCTCACGTACGCGACGGTGCCCGCGGGTCGGTCAGCGAGCCAGGCAAGGCATCCGTGGGGTCGGCGGCTGGTGCGGCGGCGCCCGGGAGGAGGTGGTAGGGTCCGATGGGGAGGGAGTTGGGGAGCGCGTCGGCGAGGGCCGCGGACACGTCCTTTGGGAAGAGGCCCGGGAAGGCGTTGAGCGCGACGGCCGTGGCGGCGCGGGGCAGTCGCTGCGCCAGGCGGCTGAGGAGGAGGCTCATGACACGGTGCATGTCGCCACTGGCGCCGACGCCGCCGAAGGGGAGGTCGCGGACGCGGAAGCTCCCGAGGCCTGGGTGGGAGGTCAGAAGCTCGTCGGCACGGCTCGCAGCTGCAAGGGCGTGCATGAGCGCAAAGCGTGTCATTATGCAAAGCGCAGCGCAACGCATATTTCAACGTAATCGGTCGTACCGTGGTCACCGATGTCCTCACGGATCGCGTCGCCGATGAGGTGCGCCAGGAGCGCTGTCGGGCCGCCCGTCCAGACCGCGACCCAGGGCACCCCCGGCCTCCGCGGCCATGGACATGAAGGCGTCCCCGACGACGCAGCTCACCCTGGCGCCCCCAGCCGCGGCGCGTGCCATTTCCAACGCCTGCCTGAAGCCGCCAGCCTCCGCGGCCTCGACAAACAGCTCCATCCGGCGCCACGCCGGGGTTCCCTGATCGTCGCCTCCTGCAGCCGGCATCTCCACAAAGCGCAGGTTCCCCGGGACCGCCGCGACACCCAGCCGCGCCAGAGAGTCGGCGGTGGAAATGAAGGAGAAGGTCGCGGACGGCGCCGCGGTGGCGAGGGCGCGCGCGACCATGAGTAGCTTCGGGGCGTGGGAGCTGAAGGGAAAAGCTACGATGGCGGCGTGCGCTGAGGCCATCGTGGCTTCGGCGGACTGTGCGTCGGCGGAGAGCTGGTGCGGTAGCCGCCAGGGGTTTGGGTTTATTTATGTGGAGTGCTGTGCTGCCATAGTGCCTGAATGTGCACAGCTGGAATCCGAAACAGAAATCATAGAAGGGTGTGTTTAGCACCCCAAATTCCTCCCAAATTTTTATCTACGAAAAGAAGATTCCTCATCACATCCGGCCGCCGCAAGAACATGTATGGAGACGAAATATAGGTAAAAAATTAAAATAATTGCACGGTTTAGATATGCATTACGAGGCGATTCTTTTGGCCCAATTTACGCCGTGGTAGGATAATATTTTACCACTAACAAGCGAAACGTCTTTCACGATTGTGCAATGTGACATACCTGTCACATCCATCCAAATTTCAGCCCCAAATTCGGGGCTCCAAACACACCCGAAGCGTCGAGATATACGACAGTAGTCTGTCTACCTGTGTCGTCCCACAACTGTCTGCTCCCTCGAATGTAATTCTCGTTTTAAGTAAACTGGCCTTGTTTAGTTGGTAAAAATTTATAATAGTTGGTTGGCAAATATTAGAAAGTTAGAGTTTAGACATCGTCGTAGCACGTTTAGTTTATTTGTGGTAAAAATATTATACTACCACGGGGTAGCTAGGCTCAAAAGAATTGTCTCACAATGTACATCTAAACTGTGTAATTAGTTATTTTTTTTATCTACATTTCATACTCCGAACATATGTCTTTTGGTGTATTTAATGTAATGTGATGGAGATAGAGTGAAAAAACTTGGAAGTTGGGTTGGAAAAATTTACCAACTAAACAATGCCTAAATCTATATCTATATCTATATCTATATATAATAATCTATCTATACCTACTAATAAAGAGAGGAAATTTCTGCCTCCACCTATTTTTCTGTCTGCCTCCACCTATGGATTCGGTTCAGATTGCTAGAAAATAATGAGTCGTATCGTATCAAACAGTATTATAGATTTGGTTCAGATTGCTAGAAAATAAAAATACGAGTTGCTCCCGCTGTCCAACTCGGCCTCGGCCAGACGCGCGTCGAACAACGTTGGCCCAAGCAGCAGTGACAGCCCAGCTCCACCAAGCAAGCAGCGGCAGCAACAATAGGCAGCAGGCGGCCCACGAGCTGAGACGACCGAGTTGGGCCCTGCCGTCTCACCGAAGCCTCAACAGGCCAGCAGGCCACGCAGCAGTAACATGTTTTCCTAATTAAATTAGCCAAGGGTCCCATTGATAGCTCGTCTCAACAACGTCTAAAGAGCAGGCATGCACTAACACGTTTTTCTAATTAAATCATGTTTTTTAGTATAGTACCGTATTGTTTCTGTATCTACGAAACAGCCAGATTAAATATGCCGTCCGATCTCACCCATCGTTTGAGGCCCATATATGGGTGTATAGAGATGAAAACAGGTCGTCGGATTCAGATTCGGACATGAATGAGAACCGCGTATTAAGGCCATCATGATTTTAGATCGAGACCAAGCATACATTGGAGGGTGGAGGCACGGAGCACAGTAAACCAAGCACAGATCGAAAAATTCATGATTTAGATTTCGAGATCATGAATAAGAGCCGCATGAATACATCGGAGGTAAGATGTGTGGGAAGGTGGCGCACGGTAGCCGACAATGGTTACGGTGGCAATTCTGCCTAGATGCGGGTGGTCGTGCAGGTTGGTTTCGTCATTCCCGTGGGCAACCGGACAAATCTGGCTAGCCCTTCCCAGGCGCAATTACGCCTAGATGCGCGGGTGGTGGTGCAGGTTGGTTTCGTCATTCCGGTGGGCAACCGGACAAATCTGGCTAGCCCCCGGGTAGCGGCGCAGCCGACAATGGTTACGGTGGCAATGCTACGTCTGCATGCCGATTACAATCTCCTGAGTATGGACCGACGCGCACCCACTTGGCGATGGCGCTCGACTCGGCCCTACCGGGCCACGACGAGGAGGCATGCGAGAGAAGAGACAGATGAGAAGATAGGTACGATAGATGAGGTGGAAAGAGATAACCGAATGAAAATTTTGAATGCGGGTGTTATCAACTTGGGTGGCTGGATCAAAATCGTTCCTAAAAACAAAACTAACAACAATTTTAAAGATGTAATTAACTGTTTGTGCTTGACGTGGTCAAATTCTTTGTCGTACAAATGTACACAAATTTAACTTGATCTGTACACGTAAGGTGTACTCCCCGCCTGCAACGCAGCGGCATATTTCCTAGTCTATATCTATACCCCTAATAATAAAGAGAGAAAATTTCTACCAATCCCAAAAAATCTGCCCGCCAGCCAAGATCGATTTTGATTCGGCTTTGAAAAATTTCTGTCCGCTGGCCTCTCTTGTCCCTCCGTCCGCTGGTTTCCTGTTCCTCCGCCCAGCCGGCTTATCTATGCCTTCGCACGCATGCCGCCCTCTGCATGCCCTCTCTGCTCCTGCGCCCATGTGTGTGGCGGGGCCTCCGCCAAGGTCTCGCACTCTCGCACGGCCATCCGGCCTCATCACCTCTAACAAAACATCACGCCGGCCGGGTCGTCGGCAACACACCTCGCGCACATAACCAAGCCATCGGCACCAGCACCAGCAGCTAGCGACGACGACGACGAAGACCGAGCACAGCGCAATGCAGCTCGTCGAATTCAATTCGTTCTTGATCGAGGCAGCCAAGTTGCAACAGCCGCCACCATCGTTGTCCACATACGGGTGCCGGAGAAGATAATAAGCTAAGAAGATCGAAGCAATGCAAGTCGCCGCAGCTGGGAGCTACGGCTTGAAGAAGTCCGTAGAGGACGTTGACAACCTCAGGGCGACGGAGCTCAGGCTCGACCTGCTTTGCATATTCTATTTGTTATTTTGTTTCTTTTTGTTTCCGGCCGGTGCATCTTTTCCTAGGCCTCACTAAAATATAATCAAGTCCAATGAGGAAACGATGGATTAGACTTAAATGATTTTTTTTAAAAAAAATCTTTGGGTCAATTTGATGCCCACCATCTTCAAGAGTATCCTTGAGTTTTCTATGTCGCTAAAAATAACTGAAAGTAGAATAGGAGGATCTCTTCAACAGTTTTAAAAAGCAATTAAAGGAAAAATTAAACAGCCAGACAAGCATTGGTAAGGAAAAACAATATACAAAGCCTTTTATCAAGAACATTACACCTCTAATCAGATGTATCTTTGATCTGCTAGCCCGTGAAAATACACCGTGCAAGTTTTATGCTTCTTCTATAACATAATTGCATATGAAAAATTTTAACGGTTGCAACACACGGACATGGAGTGTCATGTATCAAGCCCATGAGTGTTGCGATGATGCATGACATGCTTTTAGCATGAGCATAGGACAATAAATTACACATTTGTCCCGGGTGCAACGCACGGGCATGTTTTTTAGTCTATACCTACTAATAAAGAGAAAATTTCAGTCCCACATCTTTTTTCACCTCCTTTTCTCTTTGGGCTTTTCACGGGCTTTTCACTGTCCACCTATTTTTTTTTAAATGCGCCTGCCCACTTTTTTTTTTTTTTTTTTTTTGTTTACCGGGCTGTGCCATGATAATCGAAAGGCCAGCCAATCCCCATGATGACCAACGGAGGGCCCATAAAGGATACAGCGCGAGATGAGCCCATCACCAAGTCACAACAAGTCGTCATGATCGGGTGGTGCGGGAGATCGGAGCTATTTAGTCCCACCTCGAAAAAACGAAAGTAGAGAGGCGGTGGAGGCTAGTACAAGATCTCGGGGGGGTGGGCTACCAGCTTGAACCATCTTTGAGCTGGGCCATTGACGCAGCTTTTGGGGTTCTATATCGGCGCGCGTCAATTACTGGTTCAATTGTTCAAAACTATTTCCAAACCCCCTCTTTGGGAATAAACCTCGGAGAGGAGAAAAGCCCTTCAAATAAATATTAAAGTATTTTTCTCTTTGTAATACTGCTTCGTTTGGAGCAAATTTGTTGGTAAATGGTGTGGTAGAGCTAATTTAAGTGGACACTCGAGCTTTGTTCTGGAAGCGCTGCGTTTATTTTATTTTGTTTTTCCTTTTCAATAATGAAACTGAGTTGTAAGTTTTAATTAGAAAATCAATTTGTCATGGTATGTGAATCAGCCAAATCGGGCTGTCGGGATGATGGGCCGTCCATGTGGCCTGGTGCATGTATCCAAAACGCATACGTCAAGCATCGATGAGAGGACACCTTGCGAGGACGCCGGCGACTCGGCTTTGTACACGGGGACGATGACGCAGGCGAACCAGAGCCTACGCTGGTGACGAAGCGCGCCGCCATGAGCGCGGCGAAGCTGCCGGCCTACCCGCCAGCGACATGGCGAGGGTGCCGGCCATGATGAAGGCGTTGGCGAGCATGAGGGTGCGGCGGTGGCCCAGGTGGTCGGCCACATAGCCGGCGTCGAGGACGGACGCGAGCATGAAGACATTCATGGACACTGATAGCACCTCGACCTCGGCGTCTGTGAGCCCTACGTCCTCCCGCATGAATAGCTCCGCAACGCTCATCAGCGTCAGGGTCTACAGTGTAGATTCCATAAAACATCTACATGGATCGGAGAACTAGCTTGCGATCGACGAGCACACTCATGGTGGTAACAGAGGTGAGCGTGGCGCAGACGAATGGGAACCTATACTGTAGCCATGGAGCAGAGTCATAGTTGGAGAGTGGCGAGCAGCGCACCGTTGTGGTGACCTACACTACTTGGGCAAATGTTTTGTCTTTACTTATTCTCACATATAAGACTCTTATTGTAAATTTTTAATAGCAATAATCCTAAATTTATTTGATTTAGATTTTGGGAAAAAAAAAAAAGACTCCAATTAAATATAACAAAATAGGCTCCTTGCAAAAACAAAAGGCAAGTGTTGAATGAGCTCTGCGTGGTGCGATTCGTTTTGCAACGCCGCGGGCACTTTTCCTAGTCTATACCTACTAATAAAGAGAGAAAATTTCGGTCTCACCTCCTTTTTTCACGGGCTTTTCACGGGCTTTTTCACCGGGCTTTTTCCACCACGTTGGTACGACTAAAAAGCCCATGAGCGATATAGCACGAGGCGAGCCCGGCACCATGTCACAACAAGTCGTCATGACGGTGCGCAGAGATCGGAGCTATTTAGTCCCACCTCGAAAAAGGAAAGTAGAGGCGGGTGGAGGCGAGTACAAGATGCGGGGGGTGGCTACGTGCGGAACCATCTTTGCGCCCGGCCATTGACGTAGCTTTTGAGGTTCGAGGCACGTCACCTATTTTTCATCTGCCCGATGTTCTTTCGTTCGTATAGAGTCCGTAGTAAAAGAGTCCATGAAGAGATATTTGCATGCCCCCGTGGAAAGCTTTCCCGCCCGAACCAAGGTCGCACCGAACCAAGGTCGTTGCATGCCCTATGCGTGCATAAG
Source organism: Hyparrhenia diplandra (assembly GCA_015847255.1). Classification (NCBI taxonomy): domain Eukaryota; kingdom Viridiplantae; phylum Streptophyta; class Magnoliopsida; order Poales; family Poaceae; genus Hyparrhenia; species Hyparrhenia diplandra. The sequence goes on from JADLZK010003508.1 coordinate 144,226, forward strand.
CGCCGGTGCAGTCCTAAACTAAGCCCGGAACCAAGCGAGGCCACAAATACGGATCCCATCGGTCTTCAAACAAATCGTACTTTTTGCCTTTTTTGTTGGCTATAAAAACAATCGTTTACCAATGACTTCGAGAGGTCTTTGGAGCGACATATCTCTCGAGGCAAGTCTCATCTCTTTTTTCCTTTTCGTAGGCGTAGAAGATTAAAAACGCATAAAAAAAAAAAAAAAGCGATTCAACATTTACAAGTTTTCACCAACAAAAAAAATCCGGATCCAACATTTATATCAGTTTTTGATTGATTACTCCCTCCTATAATTTTTTTATAGCCACAACCTCTACTAATGGACAGAAGAAACCAAACTAGCAAAGGTAAATACTCACATGCGGATAGATAAATAAAAAAAAAAGACAACACAATATATAGGCTTTGAACTTCTTATACCTTTTGGTGATGACAAATAAATATTTCTACCATAAATTTATTAATGTATTAAAAATCAAAACTCATATTATTATAGTCTAAATGTAGTCGATTGTCCAAAAACAAATTGTGAAAGTATGAACACGCAAAGTATGGAAAATTGAGAGTGACCTTGTGTCATAATCATCACACATAGTAGCTCTTGATATCAATATAACTAATTCCATGATAATTGAGTTACAAATCTTTACATGTCTAAAAAAAGAATTTATGAAATTTAATATTGATTTTACCTATTTTCATTAATTTTATTTATGAGCACAATTTTTTGCTTGCAGCAATAAGAAAAAATTTTATGATGCCCTTATTCTAATTGAGTGCATAACATTTTTTCTCCCGTTGCAACGTACGGGCATGTTTGCTAGTAATAATAAAACATGAAAATTTCTGCCAATTGTCATAGTATATTTCTGTCCGCTGATCATAAAACAAGATCTTATTCCGATTCCAGACAGCTGGTGGGCCTGCAGCCTGCAGGCCCATGCATATCGAGCCTTCTCCTCTTCATCCGGTCGATGGAATCGACCGCAGCTGTGCGACGACAGCCGCAGGTTGCCAACCGACCACGCCAGATGGATCACTACTTGGTGCGGTACGATTTAAGGGGCGCAGGTGATGTCTAGCGGAACATGGTGAATTTGTCCCATCGAGATGTGGAGCTCTTGCTTGTGGGACACCTTGCATGGCCATATATGATATGAATGAGGCGATGTTACGCCCTGGGGTCACCTAATTTTCTCCATCCAACCAAATACGCAAGCTGCTAAGGACGATGAGTCCTATAATTTATTTGATTTATTTAAGGTTGAATTCTCAATTAATAACTTTTAATTTAAAATAGATAGTTTATTACTATTGGTGCGAGAATCGTACGATAAATCATGTGTTCCGTAGCAACGCAACGAGTATTTTTGCTAGTTTATATTAAAATTTAAAAAATACCAATATCTATGGTACAAGATAAATAATATTAGATTAGATAAATATATTTTAATAATAAATATATTTAGGCATAAATGTTAATTAATACTATTTATTGTAGATTTGGTTAAACTTGAGCCATTTTGAGCTGGCACACATCCCACAATTGAATTCTTTTTATGGATGGAGAGTAGTACATATCTATCTATATCTTATATTATATCTTATATCTTCTATAAGAACATAACAAACTAACCAAGATAGTGTTTGGTTTCGGATATGAGACTATGCAACCTTATTCTAGAGTCATCCCTCTTAAAAACATAGCATTTGTTAAAATTCTTAAAATTAATATGTCTAAATTTTAGTTTTTCTTTCAGAGAAGGGTTATTACCTATATTTTTATATCAAAATTGTAGTTATCATTTTTTTATATAATTTATGTAGGCACATATGTATTGTTGAACCGAGAATAAAAACTTCATTAGACAAACAACAAACCAGACAAAATCTGATTTGCGTTGGCACAAAAACCAGAGAATTTGTTTCTACAGTTAGACAAGGACAAAACCAGAGTATATGCTATGATACAAACATAAATAAATAATAACAAACACCACAAAATTAATAAGTTTACTAGTTTTCAGAAGTCTTGTCTGGGCTCGGCCATACAAGAGGACGGTATCGGCCCACATCAGGTAGCACACTCACAATCAAGCCCGGCTGCCATTTCGGCCCACCCAACCCACCAGTGCCCGATGTACGGGACGAGACGACGAGTGTGAAACGGCCGCGCAACCGCCGCCGCCTCCGCGTCCGCCCCACCGCCTCGCTCGGCACGCGCCAAAACCGGCCGCCGGCTCCCAAACCGAAGCCCTACGCTCCGGCTCCTCCACCTCCCCAGTCCTCACCACGCCTGTTGATGACGGCGGAGCAGGAAGGGGAGGGAGGTCAGGTCAGGCCCTCGACGGGCGGTCCACGGCCGTCAATCTGCCCCCGGCGCCTCCGTCCGGGACCTCAAGGCCGCGCTCCGCTCCTCCTTCCCGCCCGCGCAAGTCGCCCCCAGCTTCCACCTCTTCCTCAAGGTGCCGCGCAACAGCCTACCTCTTCCTCCTGGGCATTGGTGCCTCATTGGTTTAAGACTGTTAATGCTTGCAGCTTCAGTATCGACATCGACACTAGTTAAATACAATTGCACCTAGCACCTTACTCATGCTGATTTTTTTTCCTCGTGTGCTGAAGGGTGTTAAATTGCGTTTAGACGCTGAGATTGGCAGCCTTGCAATCGGTGGCGATGAATTCATTGTTCTCGTACCCTTCACAAGGACGTCACAGCAATGTTCTTCAGTTTGCACAGCAATTCAAGAGCAGAGCCTCAATCCACCTAAACAACCAGAAGTGTCTTCTGCGGCTAATTCAGCTTGGCATGACATTATGGATGACCTCTCAGCAATGCCAACCAGCCCACAGTCTACTGCTGCTTCCAAAGATTTTTACTCCTCATGTGACCCATTCTCTAGGAGATTTACAGATGATATGACTGCTGGTCAAAGTTCGTCAAGTGAGTCATCAAGGAAACGGAGGAAAACATACAAGGAAAATGGAAATGGTTCGCCACAAATGGTGTCCTCTGAAGCGAACGGTACAACTGAGAAACACGGTATAAGTAAGAAAAGTGGGGTGGCCAAATCTGCTGCTAAGTCATGTCATGTATGTATCACCCTATTTTTTCCTATCTGCCATTGCCAATTTCATCTTAGCTTTCATCACCTGGAGAAGAAAAACCAAATGGCAGCTTAGTGTTTATTGCCCAAGAAGAATGCAATAGGAATATATGGCATACCACATACATATTGGCTTGCTATACATGTTTTTGACCTTAGAAGATGGATAGCATTTTGATTATTATTATATGATCGCAATGCAGGATATGCACCCTTTGGAACCTGCTGAAATGGTTGAACATCTGAAACAAGGACTTGGAAAGGAGGAGCAGGTTTTTCACTTATAACTTTCTGGAATTCATACTGCAAACAAAGCCAGTCTTTTTAGTGTTTGCAATTTGTGTGTGCAGATCATTACATATCAAGAGATACCATCTAGAGAGGCATCATTTACAGAACTTCCATGTAATCTTTCAGAAGCTATGAGAGAATCGCTGAAGAGTATTGGAATATCTAGACTGTATAGCCACCAGGTATGCCATGGTGTGTCATATTTAGTGCATATTTAATTAGGCCATTGTCTTATGTTTTTTTTTTTTATTTGAGTGTAGTCTCAAGCTATAAAGTCCTCTATTTCTGGAAGGCACATTGTCGTTTGCAACTTCTACATCAAGTGGAAAGTCTCTATGTTACAATATTCCTGTTCTTGAATCTCTTTCCCAAGACTCTACAGCGTGTGCTCTGTACATATTTCCGACAAAGGTCTGGGAGATAACCTATTACATTTTAGTAATGACCAATTGGTCATCAATAATACCGATAGAAATGCATGCTCCTTTTGTTTTCCAGGCTTTAGCTCAAGATCAGTTGAGGACTTTACTAGAGATGAAGAATGCATCTCATATTGATATTGATGTTAAAATATATGATGGTGATACTCCTAGAGAAGATCGTTTGTGGATCAGGGATAATGCTCGACTGGTAACTATGTCTAGGGCTATAAAATTATGTTTTTAATTTGATTTCTTTATTTGAACGCTTGTAATCACATACCATTTTTCTCTCAGTTAATTACCAACCCAGATATGTTACATGTGTCAATCTTGCCATATCATCGTCAATTCCAGAGGATTTTATCAAATCTCAGGTAAAAGTAATTAGTTCCTTAGTTTCAATGATCTTGTTCATTAGTCTTTTTTGTCAATGATGTGTTTTTCATCTAGGATCCACTTTAAGTTTCCAAATGAATAGGTGTGCATTTTGCTTGTGTGTACACAATTTCTTGTGTTCTTCACAATGACGTATCATTTCTGTTGCAATTTACTCAGGTATATTGTCATTGATGAAGCACATTCATACAAGGGGCATTTGGCTGCCATACTGCACTTATAATTCGGAGATTGAAGCGTATTTGTTCAAATGGTATGTATAGCATTTTTATTTGATAGTTAATTTATTCATCTATCTTGTGTACTAGGACTAGGTTTTTCTAGCTAGTTACATGAATTTATAGCTTGACTTCCAGATTCCTAATCAGAGCCCAATAAATTACAGTAAGCTCCTTACAAGTTGTAACTTCTGATGTGTGACTTTGCAGACCTATAAAAATTTAGGAGCTACTTATGCAGTTACACGTATAATATAATCTATAAAGCCCTTGGTTTTCTGTATTTGCAGTTTATGGTAGTCATCCTACATTCATATTTTGTACAGCAACCTCAGCAAATCCATGTGAGCATGTCATGGTAGGTTATTCCCTCTCTTTAGCATAGTTTTGAGAAGACATGGTTGTACCTAGCAAAAATGAAACTGCTGTCCTAAATTTTTTATAGAGTAAAATGCAGGGCAGTCCCTAAACTTGTCCCAGGGTGTACCCAGGTCTCCAAACTCTCGAAATGCATTTCAGGTCCTTGAACTTGTCTTGGGGTGTCATTGAAGTCCAAAACTCTCAAAATGTTACTTTCACGTCCCTGAATTTTTCATATCATGTCATCCAGATCCAAAGGGGCTCCAATCCACCCTGCGCATTGATGTGGCAGGCTGCTGTGCATACCTAGTAACTTAGTTCTTGACCAGTGCTCCATCTCCGTGTTGTACCTTCCTCATCCTCTCTCTGTTTACGCCACCAAGCAGACCTCACAGCTATTGCAATCTGCACCACACCGTCATTCTTCAACACCACCCCCCTCCTCAAAGCCAACAACATCCCTGGTAGTGAAGGCCATAAGAGCGAAGAGGGTGTTTCACGAAGTGTAGTGCATCTAGGCCCCACCTTCAAATGACACTCACTGGTCAAGAACTGAGCCAAGGGGATATACCGTGGCATGCGACGTCAAGGCGTGGAGCAGGTTAGGTCCTGTTTGGACCAGGACCTATACGACTCTGAGGATGGACAAGTGTGGGGATCTTGAGAGTTTAGTACCTGGAAGACATCATATGACAAGTTTTGGGAACTAAAAATAGATTTTGATTGTTCGGGACCTGAGTGACAGCCAAGGACACGTTCAGGGACCACTCGTGTATTTTACTCATTTTGCTAAATCAAAGTGGCCTCATGTTATATTTTTTTCTTAAAAACTATGTTCATCTGATGTTTTGAGAATATTGCATTTGTGTGGAACTGGATGTATTTTCTCTTCACAATGAAATATGGTTGTCGTAGGAATTGGCCAATTTGGATGAAGTCGAGTTGATTCAGAATGATGGAAGTCCTTGTGGTTCCAAGTACTTTCTCTTGTGGAATCCGCCACTACATATGACAGAAGGAAGGTCAAAAGCTAGTTCAGTACCTAAGCGCTCAAGGTAGGGCCCTTTTTGTACATATATTAAGAAGTATCTTTTCAATAAATAATGTTTCATTAAAATACACTAATAGCATTATTTTTTTTGCTAGCTCAATAGTAGAGGTTTCATATCTATTTTCGAGATGGTTCAACATGGGCTCCGCTGCATTGCATTCTGTAAAAGTAGGAAGCTATGCGAGCTTGTCTAGCTTACACGTAAGACACATTTTTTCTATGTATATCACTTTTCTGTTCTTGTTGAACTTTTGAGCACATGCACTTTTACTACATAAACCATTTGTTCTAGGCGTGAAATTCTTCAGGAGACTGCAAAAGAATTGGTAGATTCTATCTGTGTATATCGTGCTGGCTACATTGCTGAGGTTAGTATGTCATATCGCTAAAATGTTCTGCCATTGTTCTTGTGATTTGTGGTATGCTCTATTGACTTTTGGGCTGACAAAATATGCTTTTGTGTTCAGTAAAAAGAAATATATTTTCTTGTTCATGATCTCACAATTGGTTTGCTACATGTTGGATTTTTAAAACTCAAAAGCATAGTAGGATACATACTTGTGGCACTGCCCACTGCCCAGCACTTCAATTTTTTAAACTTCTAATAGACAGGTCTGTAATTTTCCTGCCTATGCTTTAAAAAAATAGATTGGCACCCCGTGACAAGTTAATGTAGTATGGTCTCAGAAACACGCAGGGAGAGCAGCATGTCACGCCATTAATTGGTAGAAAACAGTCTGATTATATGCCAACTTTGGTCAGTGAGAATTCAATTGTTTGCAGGACAGAAGAAAAATCGAGGCTGATCTTTTCGGGGAAACTTCTTGGAGTCGCTGCTACTAATGCTCTTGAACTAGGGATTGATGTTGGGAATATTGATGCAACATTACATCTTGGATTTCCTGGTAGTATTGCGAGGTAGGTGAAGAATGACATTCAATGGACCTCTATGTTTATCTTGTCACCCTGCTAAGATACAGAATTTCAACTGCAGCTTGTGGCAGCAAGCCGGTAGGTCTGGAAGAAGAGCAAAACAATCACTAGCCATTTATGTTGCCTTTGAGGGTCCTTTAGATCAGTATTTCATGAAGTTCCCAGATAAACTATTTGGTAGGCCAATTGAGCATTGCCAAGTTGACTCACATAATCTAAAGGTTTATAGATCCGTGTTTATTTTTATAACTAATTGGTAAGTATAAATACCCTGGGAACCTAACCCTTCTCTTTTATCTCAAAATTTGAAATTTGTTACAGGTTTTAGGACAGCAACTTGCTTATGCTGCTTATGAACATCCCTTGTGCCTGCAATATGATCAGCGCTACTTTGGTTCTAGTCTCGATAGTGTAATGACAACCCTTAAAGAAAAAGGTTATATCATTAATAATCGAGCTGGGTCTTTTCTCTTCAAGCATGTGGAACTATATTGGACCTGAGGTTTGTTCATTCTTCATGTGTATACTATAATGCCTCTTATTTTGTTTTAGTATGAGAAGTATTTTGTCTTTCTGCAGAAAAGCCCTTCACAGGCTGTGAGCATACGGGCAATTGAGCAGGACAAGTATAAAGTGATTGACAAGTTAAATAATCGATTACTTGAGGAAATTGAGGAAAGTAAAGCCTTTTTTCAGGCAAGTTTTCCTTCAGTACACATCATCTCTGTAGGCCTCTTTCAATACTTTTTTTTTTCACTGCTAGCACAACTGACAGATTAGTTGATGGATTTTTGAATTAACATAAAAATGTATGTTATTATGGACTCATATGTGTGTACTGTAAATCTGCTACTATGTCTTCTGTCATCAGTAGCTTACTGTATCAAGTGTCATTTTCTTCAATTTCAGGTTTATGAAGGTGCTGTCTACATGCATCAGGGTGTCAATTACTTGGTTGAGGAACTTGACTTGACATCAAGGACAGCCTTCTGTAGGAAAGCTGATTTGAAATATTACACAAAAAAACACGAGACTACACTGACATCAATGTCCTCGGAGGAGAATTTGTATGCTCTCAAGACTATTACAACTCTAGCTCCCTTTACATTTTCTTCATTATTGACTCATCCCTGGAGTGGTTTTCAGCACTTCATTTTGTTTACTATTTTCCTGTCTTGTTTATTTGACTCATACTCTATTCATCAAATATTATGAACTCTTGCACTGACTCTTCCAATATATGTTGAAGGCTTATCTTCCTACAAGTACATGTAAAACTAATCATGTGAAGACAACTGCTCAAGCAAATGACTGCACGGTGACTACTAAATGGTTTGGTTTTTTATCGCATATCAAAATCGAGCAATAAGATATCCGACAGCCTCGAGCTTAACCTGCCCCCATATTCCTTTACATCCCAGGTCCGTGACTTGAATATGCTTACTGCATAAAATTATGACACATTCTCACATGTTTCTTGCATTTCTGTATGTTGCCCGACCAGGCTGTTTGGGTGCGAATTCCCCACTCAGTAAAGATGACCGTGGAGGAAAGAAAACTAGAGTTCAGAGGTGGCTCACATGCTGCTTCGCATGCACTCCTGAATGTAGTGCCTCTGTAAGTTATTCATTGACCCCCAGAAAATTTGATGTCTGGTAGATAATTTTCTAAAGAAAAAATATTTTCTTAAACCAGAAAATGTGTGGCTGGTAACGCAGTAGTGACTATTTCTTGAGACTTATAGTGCAACTGTTCAGATTATTTTTCTTTTTTTTTGTTCTTTTAATTGTCTGTAACTTTTGTGTTGTTGGTTGTGCATAAATTTTCGCAGGCATATGATGTGCAGTGCTTCTGACCTAGGAACAGAATGCGCGAATCCTCATGAAACCCGTGGCATCGGAAAGAATCCTTTTATATGATAGGCATCCAGGTGGTATCGGCATAGCATCGCAGGTAATTTTTCCCTGGTTGAGATTGTATAGCTGTCTATGCTGTACATGTTGTGTTTACAGAGATTGTAAATCCATCAGTGTTGTCACTCCCCTGACCCCTGAGAGATGCTTAATCATTAGAGTGATGGAGTGCTCATGGATCTACTGCGGCCGTATTGATCAACAGTTTTTGCTAGCACCATTAATTTTAGCTGATTAAGTGAAAGTCTAAAATATTCATTTTGTTTATTTGTTCAAAATGTAGGCCCAAATGCTCTTTCGGGGAACTCCTACTAGCTGCTTTAGAACTCGTCTCCACGTGCAACTGCACAAGTGCTGTTGGCTGTCCAAACTGTATCCAAGTAAGTCTGAACGCATGCTGTGCAGCACTGTAACTCTGGAGAAAAGATGGGGGTGTCTTCGAGCTGAATTGACATGCTCTATTTTTTTTCAGTCACTGACATGCAGCGAATATAATGAAGTTTTGGACAAGGAGGCGGCGATTTTGATTCTTAAGGTAAGTGATTTGTACACTTCTTAAATTTGATGTGTTGATCACTTTGCAGTAGACGTATAGCATGATCTTTGGTACAGGGAGTAATCGACCATGAGAGATCGTATTTTGAAGCGGAAGACGCTTCTCAGCGAAGCTGACGTCGTAGCTACGCGCCGGTTTTGACAGTAGGTAGTGAGTGGTGTGTTCAAAGAAAAGGAACAGAAAAAACTTCAGCGTTATTTGGTGTTCCTGTTTGTAGATGTAGATTGTAGAGGTTCAGTCTGTACTCACATTTGTAACCTTGTCGGTTTTTTTTTTTTTTTTTTTTTTTTTTTTTCATTAAGACTATAAATACATTTGAAAGGCTTGTCATGTCAAAATTCAGTGGTGGGCCCGCTCATGTTCGGACGTGCATCACCCTAGCCAAGGACCAGGTGCATAGCCGCCGGCCGTTGACATATTTGCGGCCCAGCCGCCGGCCGCCGCCCGCGCCGCCCGCACGCTCCGACGGCTCCGTGGACACGAAGCGCGACGCACAATCCCGTCCTGCCTCGACGTCGTCGACGACTACGAGAGTGGACGTTGACCTCTTTTTATCCCGGGACGGTGGCGGACGCCGGGTCGTATCACATCCTGTCCCACCTCTCACCATCGGTACTCCTGTTGCTGCTTCGGTACGTGTTTCCCGGCCACTCTCTCTGGTGGCCGGCGGCCGGTCACCTCCACTCCGGCCGGACGCACGACGCCAAGGGACTTTTTGTGAAATTTTGCCTTTTTTAAAATAAATTTCAAATCCGTTGCAGTTTGAAATTATTTACGGCCATATATCGCCGCCGGCGCGTTGACCTCGCGCCACCACATGTGGCGCGACCGACGCTTTCCATGCTGGCTGGCTGGCGTTCCGGACGGCTGGCCGTGGGGCCCGCCACGTCGCGCCAGTGCATGCGGCGCGACGGGCATGCCAAGGTGCAGCACGAGGTTTTCAAACAGCAGTGCATCGGTCACTGTGGCAGTGTGGAGCACTGTGGCAGTGTGGCAGGGTTTAGCGTGTGGCAGTGTGCCCCTGCCGTCCTGACCATGCATGTGGCAGTTGCATGCATTGTCTGAAAAGCACTAGCACAGGTTTTTCAGAGTACATATTATTGTCATTTGTGAACAAGGTAGCCACTAGCCAGTCTGAAAAACACAGCGGTGCATCTGATTCCGAGCTCTTAGCTAGGCACAAGCAAGAGCAGCTAGCTAGGTATCGAGACATTCCGTCAGTGTTCATTCAATCATGAGCTAAAGTGAAGTACAGCATCACCAGATACTTCGCCTGCATCATTATATATGAGCGAAACCTCTCATCAAGCTGTGAATGAATGATTAAACAAGGCCAATAATACACACAAGCATGCGCTTCCAGGTCCATTAGGGAAAGAAAAACAAAGATCATTTGGTTGTTGTTTGTTGCTTGCCAGTACTACTGCCGCTGAAGACACCAGTATCACTACCACAGTGCTGCTGCTACTACATGACAGCCACTGCACATCTCTCCCTCAGAAGACAACTCCACGGCCGTGGGCCCCGGCCTTGCAAGAAGACAACTCTATGCGGTGTACAATGCACCGGAGACCGGACAGATGCCTAGAAGATCCACCTCTCAATAATTCATGCAGTTGAGAGACACAAGCAAGCATACTTTACATGGTAGTTGGCAGGAGAAAATACAAATCGTGCAAGTGTGCAATTAGTTTTTTATTCACACATTTAATACTCTAATGGATTAGAGGGCTGAACTTGTCCTCAGCAAGGTGCAGGGTCCATGTACTTAGGAAACTAGGAAAACACTTTTTTGTTTCAGAATTTGCATCGGTTTTAAAAATTTTTCACTTGTGGCATTTGCTACAGCGAAAAAGCAGTTTTAGTTCTTTTTCCTTTTTTTTTTTCGGTTGAATTTTTTGAAAATCATAGTAAATCATAGAAAAATTATAAAATAGAAATAGAAAATCCAATTATTTTTTTGCTCGTAAATTAGTAGATCTAAAAACATATAATAATATGATTTTATTGTACAAAGCATATCATATTATATTTTATTCTTTTTTTATACCGTGGAGTCTAACAAAAAATTTATTTTATAATTTTTCTGTGATTTACTATAATTTTTCCAAGAAAATCCATTATTTAAATAAAAAGAAAAAGAAAAGCCGATCTAAAGCACATATAAAATTTTGGAATAAAGCATATCATATTATATGTTCACTTGTAGATATACTAATGTGGAGTCAAAATTAGGATTTTTTATTTTATAATTTTTTTATGATTTACTATGATTTTAAAAAGATTCAAGGAAACAAAAAAAAAGAAAGCTTCGTAGCAAAAACTGCTTTTATTGTAGTTTGTTGTAAAAAGATTCCAAAATTTCCAGTGAAACCGCTTGCACAAACCGGTTTTGACCCCGATGACACCAGAACAAGTTCGTGACCCTCGACCTTATTTTCCAAGTACATGGACTGATGAGACTTGAGGACAAGTTCAGTGGACCGAGGTGGATTTTACCTATGCTAAGAGATTTGACGTTTGACCTCCACTTTTGGGTTTCTGTGTGGGAACTAAACATGGCCTGATAGTGAATGCAGCATTGCTACGGTGATATCATATAATTGTACAACACTTTTAAAGGCTGGAAGCATAGAGACAAACAGACTAAAATTTTTTGTAGAAATCGTACCAAAAAAAGCTGGTGAAAACTACCCCTGCCTTTTTTTATTTACATGCTCCAGTCCTGTCGATTCTAAACACAGGAACCTGTGCTAGTGCTTTTCGGAAGGAAACTGCGACCATGCTGGCAACTGGCATGCATGGTCAGAATGGCAGTGGTACACTGCCATTTGCCCCTGCCCCTGGATTGCTACGTCGGCAGCCAACGAACGATGCTTTGCCTTTGGGCATGGATGTTTGGAAGGTAGTCGCCTTGTGGCATGCCCGTCGCGCCGCATGCCTGGCGGACGTGGGGGCCCGACGCCCATCCCGTCCGGCCACCGCCGCTACGAGTTGGTGGTGCGAGTTGACTGCATCATCGTGCTCCGGACGTGACGGCCTCGTGACGATCGGCCGCGACCTGCTGGCACGCTGGCCAATTTCTTTGCCCCCTGCCCCTGCAGTGCGCGGCACTAGTGAACTCTCTTTTGCCTTTGGGCACGAGTTTGGAGAGGTAGTCGTTGACCCCAGGGCCGGGGACGACATGATCCGTCCGGCCACCGCCGCCTCCACGAGTTGACACATCGTGCTCCGGACGTCTCCTGGACGATCGGCCGGATGTGTCACGAGGTGCAGGCAAACCTGCATAGCGTTGACCTCGTAGCCTTCATTTCGGTGTAAGGTGAAACCTGCATGCTTCATTTCGGTGTTTTTGTGTGTGTGTGTGTGTGGGGGGCGGTATTTCACTTCATTCTTACAACATTAATCTGTAATTTGTGGGGGTGGAGTATTTCACTTCATTTCGGCTTTTGCTCAAGTTTTTCCTATACCATGCTCGTAAAATTTGGGTGCAGAGGAGATAATTTCTATTTCATCCCGGTCTGGAACACATAATCCTTTTTGCCTTGCAATAAAACAAAGTCCTATGTTTTAGAGGTTCAATTGAATCTTTTTGTCTTGTTACTACTTACTACTTTCTCTGATCCAAATTCAATTATATTTCACTTAATGCTTGTCCTAAATCAAAAGTATTCAAGTGTGATCAAGTTTATTAAAAAACACACCAACATCTATTTTTGGCTCGAAACTTGTCTCTCTTACTTTTGGCTTCTAACTTTTAACTTTTGCTATTGTTTTTAATAAATTTTGTGCTTACTGACACATCAAAAGCCAAAAGCGCTTCTTAACGTGTTTTCTAGCTTTTAAGCTTCTAATTCATTTCCTTAGGTCTCTAGCCTAGTGGTTAGAGCACCTCACTAGCACCCAAGCAGACTGGTTTGACTCCCGTGTAGGGCAATTTAAACAGTGCATTATTAAAAATAAAAAAATAGGCTAGGGTTTTCCTTATCGACTTGGTCAAAAAATTCATTTCCTCAAAAGTAGTCGGCATTTCAAAAGCAGCTCAATAACTGGGCTATTTATTTTAGGTGTGGCTGATAGAAGGCCAAAAAAGGGGGCCTATAACTTAGAGGTAGAATTGATGTTTCTAATGTTGGAGAAAATTGGCTATTTGAAGACCCAATTTTTTCTCCAAACAGTGCTCATCAGAGATTGGAGCCCAAACCAAGAAATAAATCCCAAACACTAGTCCTAATTACTTGCTAAAAGCGAATGTTTTGTTGGAGCCTTTACTATACAATACAGTTGAGGAAGGAGGTCATCATCAGCCTCACCACAGATCCGTCGATCCAAAATTCAATTGAAAATCCCCGACTTATTTAAAATTTAGAGTAAAATGCAAGAATAGGCCATTAACTTGAAGCCGCCGTCTCACTTTGGGCCATCAACTTCAAAAGTGTATTTTTGGTCCAAAATCTTCGCTTGTCTTTGCATTATTAGGCCAAAGCCCATGCAGTCAAGTGTTTCGCCTACGTGGACATGCCACCGTGGCGTCCTAACTAGCCGGCCCCAGCCTTTTTTACAAATCCCCCTTCCTCCCCCACCCCTCTCTCTCCCCTCTCTGTTCTCACTTAGGAGTATAGGCGATGCCCAATGTCGTGAACAGCGCCCTCGGCTACCGCTCACGCGCCCCACGGACGTTGATCGGCTTCGCCGGGTGGCAAGGTACCAGCCGGGCGCGCTTGCACCCATGAACTCCCCTCGACACTACGCACAACCTGGCAACCTTTTCCCCTACTACCGAGGGACAGCGAGCCTCGCCGGCCATGGCGAACACGGGTGGCGTGGCGAGGGGCGGAGACACTCACCGGAGCTCTCCCGATGAAACGAGCACCCTAGCACCTTGAGAACACCCCAGGCGACCAAGACCCTCACTCAATCGAACCTAAACGAGCCTCTCACGGACGTGGCAGCGGCGCGGAGTGGCGAGCCGAAGCTCGCCCGGCGACCAGCGTTCCCGCCACTATGGCTAGACAAGCTGCCCAACCGAGGGGCATGACCACGACCATGACCATGACGGGGAGCTCACCACGACTACATTGCTCGCCGACCGGTTAAGACGAGGACGAGGCATAGGTGGGCTAGCGGCGATGATAGTGACAATGGCGGCAAGCTCGCGATGACAACGACGTTCGGCGGGACGGACTCCGCCGTTGAAACCGCCGAGAGCACGAGCATCGTGACATGAAGGAAAATTAAAAACACAAGACGGCCCATCACGAAGCTCACAAGAACAAGCCGCCCGTTGGTGAGGCGACTTCGCGGTGGCGCCCGCCGGCAACAAGGAAGAAGGCGTTGCGCCGGGCGATTTCGATGGGATTGCATGGTGCGAGCGTGTGAAGGAGATGCGCAAAGAAGCTGCGCGGCCGGTGGCACGGTCAATTTGGTGGATTGGGCACGACTACGACGGCACAACGCTGGCGGAGCGTATGACGTTGGCGGCGGCGGATAAGGAAAAAGAGGAAAGACGGCGATGTCGGGCTTCATACGGTGGTCAAGCGAATACGCGAGGCGACACGCAGAGCTTCACTCGACGGCGCCTGGCGAGGAGGTGGCGTTCGATGCGCTCGAAGGCCGGCCAAGGGCGGCGGCGGCAAAGCAAGCTGCGCGGGCGACTCGTTGGGGTAAGAATTTGAAGGGGCATTTGTAAAAGGTGTCATGGACGTTGGGTCCATGGGGATAGTGTCTTCCTCCGGCGAGGTTATACCCCTCTCGCCGCAGTTTAAGTTCTAGGGTAGCAGCTCTAGGCGTTTGAGAGTCATTGGAGAGGAAGAGAGATATTTGATTGATGTTCTATTGCTTAATCCTCAAGTGCCGAGTACAAGAACTATATATAGCCATTGGCTCTAACAAACTTGGAAAGTACTCAATCTAATCTTAATTAGGAAACTAGCCATGTGGCTGTAACAAAAACCCGAGGACTCTAAAAATAGGAAACCGATCTCCACAATTTGAGGATGATGGCCCCGCTTTCTAGCCACTCCGCATGGCCGCCCTTTGGCGCCCATGACAAAAAGGCTGGGGCCGGCCCGTTAGGGACGCCACCGTGGCATGTACACGTAGGCGGAAACACTTGACTAGACGGGCTTTGGCCTAATAATGCAGCATAAGCGAAGATTTTGGACCAAAAAATACACTTTTGAAGTTGATGGCCTAAAATGAGATAACAGCATAAGTTAATGGTCTATTCTTGCATTTTACTCTAAAATTTAAAACCATGAAGGTAGACTACAAGGAAAAGTAAAATCTACCATTAAGAACATGTGCTCTCCCGATACACATTCAGTGGTCAACATTAGAAGAATATGTGCCCGTATGGATGGGAAAAAAACTGTGTTCTACACTACAGTCCATACAAGAGGGACAGTGACCGGAACCTAATTAGAAACGTCAAACCAAGCCTCCATCTCCATGCAACGAAATGCCAGACAGGAAATGCAGGCAGGCGCTCTCCTTCTTGGCAACATCGAGGTGGTGTTGCATTTCCTGCACAAACCAGATGCTCCTCCATTATTCATCCAGTGAGCTATCCATCCTTATCGTGCCTGCCTTGTGTTTTGCCTGCCCCCTTTCGCTGGTGCCTGTGAGTGAAAGCTAAGTGCAACTAACAATGCTCCACCCTGCTGCTTATCCTTGCCAAATCGCATATGCATATGCCATGGCATTGCATGACAGGGAGGATAACAAAAACATTAGCTTTTTTATTCCATCATATTGATAGTGAGATGGTGACTGCTCATAGATCAGCGATTTGCATGTCATTTCTTGCACATTAAGGATGTGATGCAGATGCGGTCCCCAGATTTTTTATATATATATTTTTTATATGTCCCATTGTTAAGTGCCGACACTACTGATGTCCATGTGTCAAGATTTCTGATGATGCGCTGGATAATAAAGAATATATACTGAAAAGGGAGCATATACGATGATCCGGAGTCTGGTATATATGCTCTTGTATTGTGATTCTGTTCGAGTGTTCTGCCACCGGATCTATTTTCGCATCCTTCAGCAAGGGCATTGTTCTGTCACCAGTAGATAGGTTCCCTGGCTCGGTCGGCCGTGATGTCTCATCGCCATTTTGGCTAGACGTTGTTATACTTGTTTGATGCCTGTGGGAAGGAAAACCAGTACCAAATTGGCATGGACGGAAGCTAGTACGAAAGGATCATGATAAGGGGCTGTCTTAAATCTGATGTAACGCTTCCTGACGAGAAACTGTCATGTGCACATGCCTCCACAAATAGTGCTTAGTAAAGCGACTTGTCAAGAAAAACAAAACACACACTAAACTATCCTGCAGCCAACTTGCAACAGACGCTAAATCAGGGTCCACATCAGTCTCAAGTTTCTTACCTGCAACTATTCTTAAAAGGTTTCTTGGCTGCTTACAAGTTAATTCTAAAAAAAAAACTCAATATCGGTAATACAAGTTTAGACCATATTTAGAATGTGGGATTTTTTTAGTGTTCCTACATTTTTCTGTTCCAAACGACTTTACTAACAAGGATGACTGAAAGTCTCGACCCAAGGATTCGATGCTACTTGTCATATACTCACTCTGATCCAAACTGTAACTTTTTTTTAGATGCATGGCTTCTATGTATCTAGATAACGTATATCTAGGTGCATAGCAAAAATTATATACCTAGTAGAAAAAATGAAAACAATTACAACTTCAAATGGAGGTGGTATCATTTTTTTTTTCCTTTTTGAATGATTAAGCTAGTGCCGACACTTGTCATCACGTGACATGACATCTTAAAATTTAAAATTATCTCAACAGCAGTGGAAGAAAAGCACCAATTAAGTAGTTCTAAGACAGGAATGAGAGTAACAAAATAGTAAAAAAAATGTCACGATCAGTAGTTACCAGAGTCATAACATACTAGGTAAGCTAAGCATGTCAATGACAGCATGTGTCATAGGGCAAGGTTACTCGCCATTTGCCATAGCTCAGTTTAGCAGCAGCTTACGAGTACAAATCATGGGAGGATTAACTATCTTAAACCATATCTCCATTCAGCACAACATTACTTACCACAAAAAAAGAAAACGAAGGTTAATTTAACCAGCAGGCCGGCGCTAATTATTGCCGACACCAAGCAAAGCTAGAAGCCGGCGGTGCAAGCATGGAGGGCGACGGTCGGTCACAACCTGTCCTGCCTGCCGAGCCCTGACGGCGACGACGACGAGCCGCCGCCGTGGCCATACGCGGCACCTTTCCCGCCCATGGCCATCTGGTGGTGCGGTGGCTGCGGGTACCCTGACGACGCGGCCGACGGGGAGCCGCCGTACATGGGCTGTCCCATCATCATGATCATGCCGCTGCTGCCTCCTCCGGGTCCGCCGTACATGCCGTATCCGCCGACGGGCCCGGCCGCGCCATTGTGCGCGGACGACGGCGTGGTCTCCGCGTGCGGCTGCGAGCCGCCGGAGGAGGAGCCCGCGACGCCGACCTGCTTCTCGCCCTCGAGCTCGCGGAACTTGTGGAGGTAGAGCTTGAGCGGCTCGATGTAGTCCTCGAAGCCGAGCGTGGTCATGGCCCCAGAGCAGGTCGTCGCCGTTGATGGTCTTGCGCTTCTCTCGCTGGCACTTGTCGGAGGCCTCCCCGTGATGAAGGAGATGAACTCGGACACGCACTCCTGCACCGTCTCCTTGGCGTCCTTGGAGATCTTGGCGTTCGCCGGCAGCGCCTTCTTCATGATCCGGCTCACGTTCGCGATCGGCAGGAACCTGTCCTGCTCCCTCGGCGACGAGAAGTCCGCGTTGCTCGGCCCGCCGGACTCGTTGTCCGAGTCCGGCATCGCTGCCCACCCACCAAACAACACTGTCGTCCCGCCGGTCGTCAAGTCAAACAACTCCGACGAGCTGAGGCTGAGCTGAGCCTGAACAAAACGATCCAAACGCACCGCTTCCGAAGCAAGAACGTCTAGAGGAGAGAGCTGGAGGAGAGCAACGGAGGCGGAGCTCGAGCTGGGAAGAAGTGGGAGGGAGATCGAGCGGGGGGGTTTGAGAGGGGAGTGGAGACTGAATGGGGGCAGCGTTCGTGGGATGCATCGTGGGGATAAGAACGCATCGAGGGGGCGACGTGTCGCGCCGCCGGCCGTTTGTTTGTCGATAAGTCTAGGGGCCAGCCGGCGCTGGCCGATGCCGTCCGTTTCCGCCACGCTGGCGGGTCCGCCGTTGACGTGGGCCAGGACACGCGCGATCGGGTGCGTGATCCACGGGGTGGTCCCCCGGGATGGATGCCACGTAGGAGTGAGGACGTGGAGGAGGTGAGCCTGACGTGTCCTGGGTCCTTTGACCGCTTCTGTGACGTGTCTACGGCGCTACGTACAGCAACGGCGAAGACTGTTAGCAGGCGCGCTTGTTTCAACTGCAAATATCTTGGGAGACAGTGAGAGGTGAATTGACACTGATCTTTCTTTTTCATAATAACAAAATTGCTTACTGGTCTTAGCTTTGACATACTTTTCGTTGTTGTTTGTTTCTCTTCTCTTATAGCTACTCGTTTTGTTTCAAGGTATAAATCATCTTGGTTTTTCTATTGCTATATTTATGTAGATCTAGCATATAATATATCTACACACATCGTACATATCTACAAAAAACCAAAAACAGATTAAGATTTCCTTTTTAGTGGAATAGAGTAATATTTCTTAGGAAGAGACAGATTGGATAATTTTAATGTGTCACCCATTCCACTAAACAAGAGGAGTATAGATCCAAAATAAAAACCATAGCCTCTTTGGCCACGAACGGCCAACCACCCCGAAAACAGGCATCTCCTTTCTAGTGGTGCAAAATGCAGCATCGGCTGCTACCCAACATATCTAGGTCAAAGCCTCTACGATGCCCGCCAAGTGGCATCGACTGAAGTGCCCAAGTTTGTGCACTGCCCCTTTTGCATATTTCCTAGGTTTCACACTTGGATTTTTGTACATACTAGTGTCGGCTAACAATTGATTTTATTTGAAAATGCTCCGTAGCTCAAATTTTCGTTCGTTCTAAAAAGTAGTATGCATCATGCATGAGTCATAATGAGCCAACAATAATGTCCCTTAGTTAAAATTAAACTCGGGGTATATAATGAGTCACTTGTGCAATTGTGCTTTGCTTTCTTTTATTAAGCGCGAGCTCAAAAGCCACAAATTACCCATGTTCCTTTTTTATTGGGTGCTCCACTTGATCATTCCCACCCAATGGCATGGCAATTTGCAACAATGAAATAGAGGTTTTTTTTTTTTTTTTTTTTGCCATGATTGTCCTTGGACTTGATCATTAGCGGGACGCTGGATTTGAATATTTATTTAGCATACTCTCTTCATTCTAAATTATAAGATATTTTAATTTTCTAAGTAGATATTCATCATTGGTGTGTACTCCTATATAAAAATAATTTATAAATTGAGCGAATTGATTAGTACTTTCTCTATTCCAAATTATATATAGACACGTGCATAGCAAAAGCTACATATTCATCTAAAAAATCAGAAACATCTTATAATTTAAAACGAGAGAGTAGCTCCACAGTCAATAATAATTTGGAGTGCAACAGGTACTGCTCCACCGGGTGGGGACCCAAGACCTTGCAGGTTACAAGTTCCTTTCCACATGGAACATGCATACGGGCCGGCTGGTCAGGGTTAGTGAAATCTGTGGCTTGTAATATCACGCGCATCGTCATTAAGCGGAAAAGTAAGCGACATTATATACAAAAGCATAGTGATGCTGACGGCCATGATCCCCTAGTTAGTGAGGAGAAAAGTGCCTGCTGCCCTACTCATGTCATTATTCTTATATATATAATAATGTGTCAGAGTTTAAGTTTACACAACCAGTGTAGCGTACTGTAGACGGTTTATTTATTAGATGATATATATCTGACATTACTCAGCATGTGCCTTGACACGAGCGAGCTGTGGAGTGGTCGATCGAAGGGGATGTGCAGTGAAATTGACAGTGATCGTCGATCTGTTGGTTCTTTAACAGTGCTAACAATTGGTTTCTTTTACCCAGCGTCTGCTTGCTGCATCTCTTCTCCATTCTTCATCGATCAAGTACCTTTGTCAGAGTAGTGACGCGTCGGTGCTCGCCACAGGTGGCAGTACTCGTTTCGTCCAGAAAGCAACCCCTAGTGGCAAGCATGATGAGCTCGAGATTAGTAGTAGAGCAACTGAGGCGAAGAAAATATCTCCTATATACTTGCTTACATTAGATTGACTGATTCGATTGCGATGTGTGGCGTGTGCACCTCCACTGTCATTGCAATGTTGAGATTCAGTCATTCAGAAGGAGATCGATCCGGCAGGATCATCATTTCCTTGGACTGATTGCACTTGGTTGACGAGGCAGTCACATCATCACATGGTGATGGTGATGGTGATTAGTGGATTAATTATTTTTATAGTTCGAGCTGAGTTACGTCGTACGCGCGGTGCAGTGTGCGTGAGGCCGGCCGGCCGTGAGCGACGGCCGGCAGTGTGAGGCCGCGCGTGGGCGGGCGGCGCCGGGGATTAATGCGGATGACGTCGGTCGTAGAGACGAAGCCGGCCGGCCGGCCGGCCGGCGGGGGTGGGTTCCCGGTCCATCAGGCAACTGGTTGGTAACATAGCCGTAGCTTTCGTTCAGATGATGATGATGCATGGCCGGATGCCGGCCGGAGATGCATGTCAGGCCGGCCGGCCTTG
Organism: Hyparrhenia diplandra; assembly: GCA_015847255.1. Classification (NCBI taxonomy): domain Eukaryota; kingdom Viridiplantae; phylum Streptophyta; class Magnoliopsida; order Poales; family Poaceae; genus Hyparrhenia; species Hyparrhenia diplandra. The sequence continues at coordinate 165,225 of JADLZK010003508.1, forward strand.
ATTTTTCTAGGATTTTTAGCTGCCATGCTGCGCCGACGGCACTCGTCGTAGTACGTAGTAGCTGCTAATTGTCTATTATGTCCTGGCTCGCTGTGGCTGAGAGTTGACACGCTCTTGAAAGCATATACTCCAGTTACCAATAGGCAATAACCTTGTACCATCTCGATCGCGCTGTCGAACAAGAACAAAGAAAATCAAAGCATCAATCTGGCGACCTCACTGCACGGCCTTTCTTAGTCAAATCTAGATCTTGTTTCGTACTGATTTTTTTGGGTCAAATCTAGATCTCGCATCGTACTACGGTGCTTGATATATGATCGATGTGCGTGGTCGCTCGGTCCTAACATTCCTGTCGCGTCATCTGACGATGTCATGTCCATCAGTCCATGGGGCTGGCGCACCGCCGGCCGCGCGCCGTTGAGTAGCTAGAGATCGTCCCGGCATCTCGCCATTCGACAACATCTCCGCCACGCCGGTGGTCCTCGCAGGGGAGGATCCGGACACAGGCGGAGGAATGGTGTGCGGCGGGCTTTCGGGTCCTAAGGACCCTTCTAACCGCTATTCAGTAGTCGTCCCCTCCCGCCCTCATAGTCGCACAATTGTTTGCCTTTTATACAACCGACGTTTGGCGCCGTTAGAGCCGGCGATTTGTGTATGTGTGTTGTTGCTACACGCTTGACGGCATCTCGCCAACAAGCTAATGGTTATAATGTTAAACTCGATTTTCTTAATACAGCACTTGCAATATGCACGTTTTTCGAAAAAAAAAGTTAGAGATCGATGAGATCCCAACAAGGGTCACCGCGCCGGCCGGCCTGCCCGTCGGTCGATCCACGCCGCCAGTAATAAGCCTACTGGTGGTGACTGGCGGCCGGGAATCGATGGATGGAGCGGCGGAGCCCAGCAGGCACTGGACCGACCGACCAAATAGCGACGCACGATTGCGCTCCACCATCATGGATTCATGATGGCCAACAGTGCATGAATTGTACACAAACACTGGCACACTGCTGCTGCTGACTGCTGCAAAACAATATTGCTCCCTGTTGCGGATTCGCGTAGAGATCATACCAATGATGATGATCATCACACAGCCATTCGATTTCGATCTAGTAGCTTCATCATCGCATATTCGCATGGGTAATGGCCTACGACCTACCTACGCATGCATACTGTTACTACCGGAGGCCGGGGACATGTCACATGTTGTGACATTTCATGGACCGATCGATCGTACATAGTATCTTTGGTTCCACACACAAACTTCAATTCCATTCCACCACAGAATATATCTTTAATTGCTGGCTAGTGCTTCAGGTGGTGCCCGGTCGGCTGCCATGCCATGGCCGCCAAAAGGATGGTTGACTCGTGACTTGACAGATCATTTGCGCATTTCTCATGATTATTAGTGGAAGTTGTACGACGCCGCTGAAGAGATCGATCCATCATTCTGCCCAGAGTCAGCTGCCAACGAGTACCATCAAGTGCATGCATGCGGCTGTGACCACTGGTTTACTTTCTTTCTGAAAGTGCTAGAGCATCATGAAAATGTTGTAAACATTGTAAAATTTTAGTCATTCTTGAAGGACTTTTATCAATAAAGGAAGCAACGACAAAACAAGTGACATTTTTTCATAAACCTTTTTTAAAAAAACGAGTCGTCAAATTTGGTGTCAAAAGAAATTAATCGTCTTATATTCTGGGTTCGAGGAAGTATATCGGGAAAAAATGGTCTAACGCTAATGATCAAGATGGCTCATTATTGCAGATTTCGTTCGCCTCACTACAACTATAGATTTCCAACGGGCTGGCCCCGCCCGGCCCGACACGGCCTCGTGCTATGTGCGTGCCCCCGCGGGACGGGCCGCACCGGGCTCCGTGCGACCTCGAGCCGGGCATGTCCCATGGGCCAAAAAATCGCCCGCCCGCCCGATAAAGCACGCTAAGGCCAACGGAGGAGGCCAACATGAGGCCACGAACGGAGGGGAAAGGGAAGTAGCGCCACCACCCATCACGCCGAAAGTCGCCGTTGTCACTCGTGGGGCGCAGAGAGCGAAGTGAGGTCGGCGCAGCTCCATCGGCGGTGTGAGTGAGTTCCCTGCGGCGTGGCGTGAGCCGGGGGGCGAGCTCCCGGCGGTCGGCGTGCGCCGGCTCGTGGCCGACCGTGAGCCGGTAGCACGCAGGCGGCGGGCGACGGCGAGCCCTCGGCGGCTCTGCGGCTTGGCTCCAACCACGGCGCGGGGCCGCCATCGATCCGCTGCGGCCGCCCGTTGTCTTCCGTCGACAAGCCGTAGGGCACACGGGGATTCGCGCAGCCCCGCTCTCACGCCCGCGCCGCCGGCCCCCCTTCCCAGCGTCGTCCCCCCATTAGCGCTCTCCCCCCTCGCGGCAGCCTCCTCCGTCGGGGGTGTTAGTCTTGGGGATGCCAGGCAGGTCAAAAAAAGCGTGCCTCGGGCCGGGGCGCCGTGCCTCGAACTATAACTACAACTATATCTTTTTTTAAATACAGCTACAACTATATGCATTTACTAATATGAGCATTTAGAGAAACTCCAACGGTACTTGTTTCCACAACAAATAATAAATCTTCTACATGGGCCGCCCATATATATGTTTTTACATGCCTCGATCATGCCTAGCCCATATGGTTATGCAACTTTCTGTTTTTCTGTTTCAGAATCAAGAAGTTTTTGTTGTCCTATATGGTTTTTTAAGAAAAAAATTGAAGTCCAACACTTGCTATTATATGGATTTGTAAAATTAAATTTAATATGAATTTATATAAAATAGCATTTCTTAAAAAGTCTTGGTTTTTGGATCTTTTTTTCAAAGAAATAAACTAGCTCCCTTTGAAGTTGCTCTAAGCATGTCAAAAAAAAACAATCATTGTGAGTTGTTGGGCTCCCTGGCAAGGGTAGTCTTTTCCAAAATTGCCCCTGAAGGGCAATAAGATGTATGGAAATAGTTTTCAACCAGCAATGAACGCGCCTCGGTATTACTCCCTCTGTTAGAAAAAACTTGCAATCGCTCCCGAGAAAACAGTATTTTCAAACTACCAAGTAATTATTTATTAAAATATATAAAAATTTTATACTAAGTAATTAGTATCATTAGAAAGATCTTTAAGTCTAGTTTTTAACAAATTTATTTGGAGATATAAATGTTGCACGTATTTTTACAAACGTAGTCAAAGTTGAGTCGGTTTTGACGGACACGCTTCCCATAGTTGTAAATGAAATGGAGAGGAGGGAGTACTTCATTGGGACGCCATTGCCCCAAGCGCAAGGTCGAGTTGCACCGCTCGCCCGCAGCCTCGTTTTATTTTTCACCTCGTTTCGTAAATTGGCAATCCAAGCGATGTGGTATTTAGACCAGACGAGGCATCCAATCAGGCAGGCACCGTCGTCATGTCCGCCACCGTATCTAAACTCACGTCAAATCCTCAGGCCAGCCCGTTTACTAGCTACATATTTCAGCCCATGGGCCGTGCACAGGTTCTTCCTTGCTTCACCCTGATATTAGCGTCGGCTGATGTATGTGCGTCTGTATTCTAATGTGTAATTCTAAAAAAAAGACAAAAAATAGCGTCGACTGATTACATTGCTACCTGAAAGAAAAGACAATACAATTTGCAGCACGAAACAACAATTTATATGCCTTTTTGTTTTTAATTTAATTTTTAAGAACGATAATAATGAAAACGAACTCAACATGCCAAGCATAACTTTAGCCAACTAAAGCATAATCTTGGAGATTCAAAACATCATATGTTTGACCAAATTCGTATAATAAAATAGTAATATTTAATATACCAACTAAGTATCGTTACATTCTTTATTAGTTATATTTTTGTAGTATAATTATTTGATGTCATAAATCTTTGTATATTTCTCTGTATAATTTTGGTCAAACTTAAGATATTTTTACTAACTAATATTTTTAGAATAACTTATATAATTTAAAATGGAGGGAGCAGTCGTTTCTGCAACTTGGCAACTTCAACCCGGACCGTATCATAGACAACTGATTCGGAAAAAAAATAGGCAACTGATTTGGAAAAAAAAAATATCAGGGTTTCCAACCAAATTGCGCCATGTGAAAAAGATTACAAACTACCACGGTGGTGCCGCAAGGCGTTTAGCATGCGGAGTATTTGTTTTTCCTCTGATTCGGCCTGAAGATGAAAAGTGTAGCCGTGGCTATTGCAAATTTCATCCGATACTTATACCTCACGCACAACTACAACTATCAGGGTTCACTAATCTGAGATTTTTTTTTAGATGAGTGAGTTCAAGACGTCGACACGAGAGACGATCCTGGAGAGTAGGATGTTTTCGCGGTTATAAACATCTCTCAAATCAAATCTTCAATGATTAAATCGCGACAAGGACTCGTGAGCGCCGCTGCCCTTATCATCAGCGCCAGCGAACTGCCAGCCAGAGAAACCGAGGGACAGAGAGATCGATGGCCGCGCCTGACCCGCCGCCGCGGCCAGGGAAGCCCCCGCTGCCGTGGCGCGCCCGGCTGCTTGTGAGCGCCGCCTCCACGCTGCACGCCGCCTCGCTCCGCCGCGACGGCACCGTCAACCGCTTCCTGCTCTCCCTGTTCGACCGCACCGCGGCACCCACCCCGACGGCCCCCGTCGGCGGCGTGGCATCCACGGACCACGCCGTCACCGACCACCTGCGCGCCCGGCTCTTCGTCCCGGAGATCCCCGGCGGCAAAGAGCTCCCGGTGGTTGTGTACTTCCACGGCGGCGGCTTCGTCTTCCACTCCGCGGCGTCGGCGCAGTTCGACGAGCTGTGCCGCCGCCTGGCGTCCGCCATCCCAGCCATCATCGCCTCCGTCGACTACCGCCTCGCGCCCGAGCACCGATTCCCGGCGCAGTACGACGACGGCGAGGCTGCCCTCCGGTGGGTCCTCGCCGGCGCCGGCGGCGCGCTGCCGTCTCCATCTTCTCCCGCCGCCGTCTTCGTGGTCGGGGACAGCGCCGGCGGAAACATCGCCCACCACGTCGCCGCACGGCTCCCCGATGCCGTCGCGGGCCTGGTCACCGTGCAGCCCTTCTTCGGCGGCGAGGCGCCGACGGAGTCCGAGCTCCGGCTCCGTGACGCCCCGTTCGGAGGCCCCGAGCGGCTGGCGTGGCTGTGGCGCGCGTTCCTGCCCCCGGCGCCACGCGGGACCACGAGGCTGCCAACGTGCCCGCCGCGATCATGCGCGACATGGGCGCGGGCGAGCTCCGGTGGCGGACGTTCCCGCCCACGCTGGTGTGCGTCGGCGGGTGGGACGTGCACCAGGACAGGCAGAGGGCGTACGCCGACGCGCTCCGCGCCGCGGGCGCCGAGGAGGTCACCGTGGCGGAGTACCCGGACGCCATCCATGCGTTCTACATCTTGGACGACCTCCCGGACAGCAAGAAGTTTGTGGGCGACGTCGCGGAGTTCGTCAACCGGCATGCACAGCAGCGGAAGAAACGCGCGGTAGACCATGCGAAAGACTAGTGTCATCTGTTTGCAAGAATGGCGAGAAATCGTAGGACTGAACGAAACTTCCATGGTGGAAAATGGAGGCAGCCACTGATAGACTGAAGACTGAACTGCAATGGTTCATCAGTTCTCGGTCATCGCTACTCCTAGTGGTTTGGATTGGTTGTCAGCTCACTCAACTGTGTAGGCTCCAAAACTTCCCAGAACCAATCAATGATCGATTGATTTGATGGATCCTGATCTATTAGTGCCGTCTACGGCATTTTCAGTGTCATTTACATTCACACTGCCCCTTGGTTGTTTATGAAAGCCATTTCTGACAGTGGCTTTTGGTTCGTTGATCAGAGCTTCAGGTGATGGCTGTGTGTGCTCTCCGCATATTATCCCTTTGTAATAGTCGTGGCTTGATGTATCCTCATCAGAATATCTGAAGCCGAGAGGAGTTTCCACTTTGATTTTTTTTATTTCCAGTCCTTTTTTGTAAGATATACAAGAAAAGAAAAGGAATTGTGCGGTTTTGAACTTCGGATGAGAGTCCCTCAAACAAAAGCCAAATCGACCTTGCGGTCACACTGTGGTGTAAATCAAAAGAGGCCCACCAGAAGGGGAGGGTCCACAACTCGCAGAAGGGCTCCAATGGGCCGTGTGCAACTGGCCGAACAACTGTGCTCTGCCTCTGCACGTGCTCCCCCTGCTCGTAAGGCCCAGCCGTGCGCTGCGTTTACTTTTTGCCGGGCCGGGACAGTAGACTTGCAGTCGCAGGTGGGCTGGTCCGCGTTCGGCTGCCGAGGTTTCCACCAGAATTCTTGCTGACTTTGGTTGCCATTGTTGCCTTCCTACAAACCAAAATCATGGCAGAGCAAATTTTTTAGTCGTCAATCAATTTACTGGCAAAGAATTGACTCATCAATGTTTAATGTCGGAGTTTAGCAAATCTGTAGAAATTTATTAAATTTGTGTAAGAGATAAAAAACGTTTACTACGTTATGGACATACTCCCTCCGTCCCGCTATACTAGTCGTTTTAGGATCTAGCACAACTACCAATGACGATGGCTAAAGTCGGCACCCCTACTTTAGTTCCCACACGTATTCTCTCTCTACTGCGTGCATTTTACGTTCGTTGTCCACCTGGAGGCTGCCGGGAGCTCCACGCGAGGATGGAAGGATAAAGCCTCCTCCGCGACCTTTTTAGTTTTTCTTTATTCGTGTGATAGTGGGAGACAGGGAGGCGAGAGAACGCATGGCTGATTAGATGGTGTACGTGATGTAGGGTGGGACTAAGGCTAAGAAGCTAGAGCGATGCTTTTCGGGGACAAATTTTGATTCCTAGAAGCGACTAGTATTACGGGACGGAGGGAGTATGGCACTCGACCAAATACGGAGTATATGTCTACATGTTTTATCCTAACTTCAACAACCCTTCACTGTTCTTTAAAAAAATATACTCTCTCCGTAAAATACGTTTACTAGTTACTACGTTATGGACATATGACACTCGACCAAATACGGAGTATATGTCTACATGTTTTATCTTGACTTCAACAACCCTTCACTGTTCTTTAAAAAATACACTCTCTCCGTTTCAAAATTTAGTTCACTTTATCTTTTCTAGATCCATTTCTTTTGCTACTATATATCTAGACATAGTAGTATATAACTAGATGTATAACCAAATCAATGTATCTAGAAAAGCTAAAGTGAACTACAATTTAAAAGAGAGAGAGACAAAGATAAACACACAGACAAATTCTATTTCTATGAGCATCTTTGAAATACCTGAGATCCTACTGAGGCTGTTGTAACCAACCGGCACTTTCGCTAACAATATTTGACTTCAACAAAGCCTCAGTTTTGGTTTGTTATATTTTTAGTTGAGAACAAGCATTAGAAGCCAACACAGCATACCCTTTGTGACAAATCCGCATGATATAACAAAAATATCGTTTTGCCTATATATTTTAAGTAATTATATATTACTCTCTTCCAATAATTTGAGTTCGACCTATTAAAGTTTACAACGTGTTCATCGTTAATGCAAAAATCTAGATCTACAGCACATGTGACATGTTTTTTAAGTTTTAACCCTCTAATTAGTATCATGTGTCTGACATTACAACTAACAGAGAGGGTTGCAATAGACTTGCCTTAGTTTGTAATTGCATGACTCTACCACGTTACAAATTCATATCTTTGTCTTGTCATTCCAAATTACCAATATATAACATTGTTTATTTCCACTTTCATCCACATTTCAGCACACTTCTACTTAGACCGCATAGGATTACTAGTGTCGTATAAGTAGATGGAAAGCCACATGTTTTTTTAATATTTTTTCCACCCAGGCCTCACGTTGCAATTGATATATCTACACATGTCACCCAAAATCATTGTAAAATTCCTCAGTAGGATCAGATGTTCCGTATGACCTTCCTTTTACCCCTAAGGGCATATGCCCCTCATGTGACATACTCCCTCTATCCAAAAAAAAAAAAAAAAAAGGTCGTTCTAGAGTTCAAAATTTGTCCCGTAAAGAAAGTCGTTGTAGAGTGCACCAGCTATGCCTAGCTACTTGCCGTACTCTCTGTCAGCAAGAATCGAAGCACCAAAACCTGAAGATTGTGTGTATCCGTTCATCTCGCACAATAGTTAATAAAGGTTTTTGTTTGCAAACATAGGGGTAATGCAGACAATGGCTCGTTTCCTTGGTACTCGTACCAAGTCGTAGAAACGACTTTTATTTTTGGGATGGAGTGAGTATGGTCTTAAGGAAAAAAACAATATGTATAGAGTTATATTGAGGTAAGCTAAATTGGAGTAGTTCTTTTATCGAGCACCATCGGGTAGAAGATATCAAGAGATGACAGCGTGCAAGGTTGATCTGGTTGAGGCTATCGTGGATGAACACCAACACACGACCAGCTTGGCACACATGCAAATGTAGCCAGCTGAGGACATGCATCCACAGGTAATAGAAACAGTTATAACACACAGTGATGGCCCGAGTGGGTGGGGGCCATGGCCCCTAATATAGCAATATTTTTCTTATATTAACAGGGAGGTATAAAATGCCTATTTATATCGCTTCTACCTGGCATGACCCACTAGCGTAGTTTCAAACTAGGTTTCGTGCTTGGCCGACTACCCGGATGACCTACCGGGAGGTTTGGGACGTCATGTTGGGCTAGGCTAAAAAGCATGCCATAGCTAACTGGTTGGGCCAACCCAAGGACTAGAGAATGCCAAGAGGGAAGAGGGAAAGCGGGCGGGGCCGGGTCCGACCACTCAAAGTTGTTTGTCGTGTTCATTGCCGCGGTGCTCAATTGGTTGAGATCGGCGTGGGGTGCATGGAGGAGGCCGGCCACGCGGGCATGGAGGAGAAGAAACAAAATATGATTTTTTTCTCGAATAATCGATGGATGGGGGGAGCACAACATATAGGATGGGGCCTCCTCACCTATCGCTAGTCTTTGGGTTGAGTTAGGCCCAAGCCTTTATATGTGTTACTCCGTTGGACCGGGTGCTAGGCCCGCTTTTGCTTTGTGATACAATTTGGACCGTTTTCATTGCGCACCTCATAACAAGTGGTATCGAGCCGAAGGTCGGAAAACCCGCGGAAAACATCTCCAGTCACATGTTGACGGGGAGCCCGTGTCTCTAAAGGGTCACGAAAAGCCTTGTGGATGAGAATTAATACTCGGGGCCTGTAAAAATCTTCTATGAGATCACATGGGTTGTAATGTGATGGAAGAGTTGGGTCCAATGTGTGGCAGGGGAGATTGTTGGGTTTAGTCCCACATCGTGTCGATGGAGAGCACAACATATAGGATGGGGCAGCCCTCACCTATCGGGCTAGTCTTTTGGGTTGAGTTAGGCCCAAGCCTTTATATGTGTTGCTTTCAGTTGGACCTGGGTGCTAGGCCCGTTTTGCTTGTGATACAACGAAATTTGGGCCGTTTTCCGCTGCGCACCTCATAACATGCACTAGGGGTAAATAGAGTTATACACTCGGTTCGGCCCTCCCTAGCGGAAAGAGATAAATACGTTATTACTCACTAGCCAAACTACCTAGTCGTCACCGAAGCGATCGACCGCGATAACTTGCGCGGGCGTTGACCACCTCGTCTCCTCTCTTACGAAGAGCTCGTTGCGCCTCCTTAGGTGAGGGGTTGGGGTCCTCGTGGAAGTTGTCGTTGGCCTCCTTTTTGCCGTCGTGGAGGGCTCCGTCCATCCACCGATGAACCTCGGATGTTACATCACCAACATTTCCTACCGCAGCGGCCATCGAGACATGCGAGAGCGGTGGAGCGGTGATTCTCTTGTTGTGGTGCGTGCGTAGAATCGAGTGGCAGCAACGGGGATGGCGCCTTACGCATCGCCTTGCTAGCAAACCACATTATCCTCTTGCTAATGGAGTCAGCAGACTCGCGGTGGCGTGTTACGTCTATGCCAATTGGTGTGGCTCACGGGCGACAAGGCTAAGCATCCGAGAGGCGGCGGCAACACTTGGCTCCATCTTAGTTCTTAGTGTTCTATTTTAGTTCTTGTTTGGATTTTATCGGATTCACCTAAATCTATGTGAAGTTCAAATTTTACTCCAATCCACCCGACATATACGGATGATATAAATCCAACTATATCCCAACAAAGCTTTAGTGTTACCTTCATTCCAGAGTTGGCACGTCACCAATGCCATCGAGATGTCAAAATCCTTGTGCTTCGCATTTGGCAACCGGCGTCGCAGAGCCGCGAACATGGTAGTTTCATAGAGGCGCTTGGGCCGGTGTCGATGAAGCCCGGAGAAAAGAGGATCTCCCGCCAATATTTGTGCCGAGAAACAACACTAGAACTGGATGTGAGCATCAGCTTCAAGCGCCTAATCACAAAGCTGAGCGGGCACGGGCACCAGTTACAACTTCCACCCGCGTGCTCTTCCACCCACCAACCACCGGTGTGAGCGGTGAATGACGAGAGTGGAACCATGCTATGCCGGGACCAAGGGCCACGTCCTGGAAACTGAAGTCCGGCCGGCCGTCACTGTGACCCTGACCACTGACCATCCAATCCATTCATTCGGGACCGTGCACCGTGGTCCAGGCAATTGCAGTGTGCAATTGCAAGGCAGAAGCAGAACATGCCATGCCAATCCTTCACTTCATGATGACATTGCCGTGCACCAGACACTGTAGCACGAGACATCCATTCCATTCAATCAACACCAGAAAAGAGTGCAGCATCCGTTCAACAGCGCAAAAGCCCCTTTCCTCCTGAGCTCAATATAGCAAGCTAGCTACTCATCCATCTGGCTAGATACTGCTGCTGCTACCATGGGCGGATGGACCGTCTCCCATCATTACCATTGCCAAGAATGAAAAGGCGAGACATGGCCCGGCACAATCTGAAGCTGCTTCTTCGGCTTTCCATGGGCAGCCCCAGCTCTACACTCCCCAAAGTCCAAAGGAAGGAGACGACGGAAGTTCCCACGAAGCCACCTGCTCGCCTCGCCCCATTTCCAAGCCTGTCGCCGACGCTTTCCGCCGGCGCCTGCCAGCCAGCCTGGGAGTTTCGGTGACTGAATGATAGAGCACGCACGCCTGATCAGAGCTCATTCTCTTCACTGATTGATTGGCCGGTCCGTCCTGGTCGATTGGACGGACATGATCCACCGGACAGAGAAATCTCACCAAACTCTCAGGAATCTTGTTTCGCTGTGAGCCTGTGACCGAAAGGCTTCCAGTTCCGTTCGTCGCTGTGGCACGAGCCGTCACTCGTCACTTCGGCAGTTCATTCAGCTCTGTTCTTTGCTTCAAAAATGGTGCTCCATTCCAACTGAGAACCAAGGGGCCAGCCTGGACGCTTGAGGATTGTGCAAGAATATTTTTGTTCAGAAGAAGAAGAAGACCCTTACTAGGCCACTTTTAGCATCCCATGATCATGCCACGTTCAAGTTTGACTTTCCAAGAGCACTCAAGGTGTTCCATGCTTTCATCTAAATATACTACTAAGTACTGTATGTATTCTCATTATACTTCATCACAGACACACACCATGAGCATCGCAGCTCAACTGTTCACATGCACAACTCAACTCCCTAAATAATTAAACAAAATCCACAGGCATAAACAAGAACAAGACGACACAGTGAAAAAAAAAAAAAAAAGTTTTTCTCTCCCTCCGGCAAGGCAGCACGGCGGCACTGGCCATGGTAGTGTGTGACCAGACCACACACTGATTGCTCTGTCTCTCCATCCGTCCACGGGCGATCGCCATCACATGACGCTGCACCCGGCATTGGGGTCCTCGCAGCAGTGCTGCTGCTGAGGGTAGTACGGCTGCCGAGCGCCGCCGCCACCGCCGTAGTACCACCCCTGGCTGTCGTACACCGGCACGCCATAGTACCCACCAGGCGCCGCCGCTTTGCCGCACCGGCAGTAGCCGTTGTACCCGCCGCAGCCGCAGCCGTATCCGTAGCCGCCGCCGACGCCACCGCCGTAGTAGGACGGCGGCGCCTCGTAGCCATAGCCAGAGACGGACCCGGCGGGCGCAGGCCAGATGGACGGCACGGCCACGCCCTGCGCGGCGCCTGGCGCCATCATCGGCGGCGGCGCGATCGGCTCGCCGCGCGCGGGCTCGGGCCCGGCCTTGGCCGCCATCATCTTCTCCAGGAGCGGGCCAAGGTCGGCCTTAGTCATGGCCTTGCCGGGCTTCGCGTCCCCCACGCCGCCGTCGAGGTCGAACCTCACCTTCTTGGCCTCCGCCTTCCCATCCTTGTTGCCTTTCTCCGCCTTGTCTGGCTTGGCATCCTGCTTGTCACCCTTGCCACCCTCCTTCTTCTCGGCCTTCTCCTCTTTCTTCTCCGCCTTAGCGCCCTCCTTCTCAGCCTTACCACCGCCCTCCTTGGCCTTACCGGCGCCCTTCTCGCCCGCCGGTTTGCCAGCGTCCTTGGCCTTATCGCCGCCGCCGCCCTTGGCCTTGCCGCCGGCGCCCTTTACGTCCATCTCCTTGATGACCCGGCCGGCCTTGCAGCAGAGCTTGTTGGAGACCATTTCAGCGTCGAACGGCCCGGAGATCGTCACGGTATTGCTCTTCTCATCAAACGAGATCGTCTTGATGTTCATCTTGTCTACGCAAACCCAAAAACCAGTCAGAAGACTCAGAATCAGCCATGCTCATCATGCCCTCGTGCAGCCAGCCAGTCAATCATCATCAGCACATAACAGTACGTTCATAATTAATTACAGTATAATTATAGTAATTAATAAAAAACACAAAACAGTTGTTAACAGCAGCTGACAGGTGAGCCAGCCCAACAACTGCCGCTCATGCAGCCATGTGACACTTGTGGCAGGCCCTTTATGAACCGCAGACGCGTCTCTGCATTCGTGAATGAATGAATGAATGAATGGTGTATTACCTTGGATCTTGCAGAGGACTTTTCTGATCTTCTTGTAGCATCTCGCATTCAAGGTCAACCTTTGAGGACGATCGTGGAGATCTGCAGCAGAGAGATCTCCAAAGGATTAAATGACGAAAATAAATGCAGTACTACTATTATCCGACTGTGTACAAACAATAAGTACTCTGATTAAATTGACAGTTTTTTTTAGACAGTGCATTCCCAGCGAATTCGTTGAAACCGGAAAGGAGAAACCATGTCTAGATGGACATGAACTGGACCAGAAAAAAAAGGCAGGGAAAAAGACGGCTGTGACTTAATGAATCAATCCTATGTTTGAAAAGCGAGCGATTGCGATACAAATGCGAAAAACGACAGTAGCCAAGGTTGAAAAAAATGGAAGCTTTTCTGAAAAAGACTCTCTGTGGAAAACCGAAAACCAGACAAATGGACAAACTAGACGTCAGCCTTCATCATCATCTAATGGAAGCAGTTGGGGGAAAGGCAATTGATTCACCCAGGGAGCATTTGCTTGCTCTGTACTTCACTCGCCATACGGCCATACCTCTCCCTATGCCTTGTGGTTGAGTGTTTCACACTTTAAGGCTACTTATACTATATCTGTGTTTGGACTAAAAATGGCGTGCATCAATTCACCAACCCTCCAATAAGCTTTTTCTAGTGTCCCTATCAAACATACGTAACTCTGGTTTGTATGCCCTGAATTTCTGAACATCTTTTCTCGTATGCTATCAGCAAAAGAATGGCCATTCCTTTCTCTCCAGGACTCTGTCCCTGCTGAACTCCTAACCGAAAACCCAATGGCCTCTAATCTGAAAACATCAAATTCTCAGGAGAAATGGAAAGAAAAGAGTGGAGAGAAACACAGCACAGAGAGATCGACGGTACGGACGCCATTGAACTGAACCACCAGGACAGAGTCGCGCAATTTCAGTACCTCCCTCCCCAGTAACAAAACAACAGGTAAAGAAGCATCATCGGCGCTCGTGTTGTTACATACCTTGTCCGCCATGGGAGTGGCGCTCGAATGAGTCGCCGATCCGTCACCGTACGTCCTGGTGCTGCCCTCGCCGGCCGGCCGGCTCCGGGATGGCGGCTGCCGCGGGAGTGTTGTGTGCGTGCGCGTGGGGAAGGAGAGCGAAGGTTGTAGACGGAACGAAGGGTAGAGAGGAGGGGCGGTGGGGGGTGCGGCGCTTTAAAACTGGACTGGAGGAGCCTGAGCTGCGCACGCAGGCACGGAGTGCGTCCTCAGCACCAACCCCGGGCCACCGACGCGTGGGCCCCCGGTCCGCGTGCCTCTTTGACCCATGTGGTGTGGCGACTGGCGAGGAGTTGCGTGGCGTTGCCATGGCAATGCCAGTCGGTGGGGCTCGGTTCCTTCCTCATGCTCTTCGTTGGGGCCTGGACGCCGGCATTGGGCACAGACACACGACTACCGACCACGACGCTGGGTCGGGTCGGGTCGGGTCGGTCCTCGCAGGAGGCAATCACACGGGGTACTAGCGCCATGCTGGCATCATCATCCAGAGACTAAAAATAAGCAAAACATTTTGTGAAACGAAATGGCATGACACGCACATTTCACCAAACATAATGTTTAAAAAAAACGAATGAGTTGTATACATACAACTGAGAGCTGGCAGGGTAAGTAAGTAAGTAAGTAGTAATAATAAATAAATAAATAAAGACAGGAAAAAGAAAGCTGGACGGAAAAAAATCGTCGCGCCGTGGATCGGTTGGGCTGGCAGGCCAGGTAATTTTGCTAGCATATGCCATCATCCTCTGTTGCTGTTGGACACCTCACTTGGCGGCGCCTCTTCATCGGACTTTGGAGCCGTGATGGTGAGGTCTCAGCTCAGGCTTTCAGCGGTGGACGCTAGCGAGCGACCGCTGCGCGGGCGGGGCCGCCAGCGCCCGGGCGATGCTGGCATGCAGCCGGTGCGTGGCGCTCCGCGCGGGCGCCAGGAATGGGGATCGATGCCGCCAGAATGGCGTCACAAGAACCAAAAAACTGTATACTTCAGAAAAAGTTTTCTAAAACTGTATCAATACTAATGGTACCTTTTGTGTTCAACGGACCGGTTTCAATTTTGAGAAGAAAAAAAAAAACTTTTTGAGTCCTTTTACGTGACAGCTTACCAGAAAATCATTCAGAGGTGGCAGTTTTTTGCTCCCTAGCCTCCTTTTGTACGGCCGTTGGTTCAGTCTCGCGCCTTGCTGGTGCTCGTTTTGTTTATGCGCCTGTTGGTAGCAGGGTGAACCGCCCGGGGGTGAAGAGAAAACGTGATCGGATTACGAGATTAGGCCAACAACTGCACAATGGTAATAAACTAGGATCCAATAAACTACTACTACTAATCCTCCTTTTCGCGCTGTGTTGCCTCCCCTTTAATCATAGGCATGCAATGCTGGGGCGTAGCAATCTCGAACGGAGGAAAAGGAGGCGGCCGTTTGCATCCGTGGTGCTGCACAACTCATTCGCCATTCGTCGTATTGATCCGCACCGGAGTTTTGTATGTAAAATGCGCTGGAACCTTCTCGCGTCCTGCAATGCACGCCCACAAGGCCTTTTCTCAGAACAGAGGCTTGCAGCTTCCTCTGCTGCCCTGTACTAGGCTCTAGTAGTAGCTTGTCTAGTGCCTCCTTCACATGGCACGAACACGAAGAATCTCAGCGCGATCGAGCGGGCGCCGACCCTGTTCCGGACGCGGAATGCGATCACGCTGTCTGCGCCCACCGTGGCAGGCAGGCAGGCGGCGCTGTAGGCTGCCCAACCAAGGACGGACGCCGCCGCGGCTGGCTTGGCTGGCCCGCGAGGAAACCACCAAAAACACGAGTGAATTGACGAGCTGTTGGACGCTGAAAAACCTGCGTCGGGGCAGGGGCGGGCACGCGCGCATGTGTCTGTGCTGTGCGCGCGCGATGCCGCCGCCACGCCAGCACGCCCAGCCCACCCCACCCACCGGCACCGGGTGGAGGGCGCGATCGATCGACCGGAGATGGCGGCGTCGCACGTAAAACCACGCCCACCTAACACGATCCCCCTCGCGACGTCTCCGTCCGTCCGTCCGTTTTTCTCATCTTCTCCCTCCCTCACGCTTGCGAGTTTCGAGCCGGTGTCGGTGTCGGTGCCTCGCGCGATCAGAGTGTGAATGAATGGTCGTTCCGGTGGCCCGTCCATTTCTTCTGCAGGCCGTGAGAGCACGCTACACGCACGTCCGTCCGTCCAGTCTCGCCACCATCCAACCAGTCCATCGGAAGTACAGTACGCAATCTTTTTCCTGGCGTCTTTTACGTACGTACCTCCTCCGGCCCCGCAATAAACGTATTTCCCGGATTATTAAAAACTCCGGCAGAATTATATATTAAAATATGATTAATATTTATATTACATACTTATTATCAATGGAAAAATATTTTGATCTAGTTTTTTAACAAATTTATTTAGAGATTTAAATCTTGTACGCGATTTTCTACAAATCGAGTTAAACTTCTTTGGCGACAAACACCCAAAACTACGTTTAATTTGGGACGGAGGGAGTAAGTCCGTGAGGTAAGGCCGTGACCATCCTAGGTTTATGTGTCCGTTTTTCAATGCCTTCGTGACGTGACCAGTTTGTAGCAAAATGACTCGTGCTGGCTGAATCAAAAATAAGAGCTGAGCTCTCGCGTCACGATCACCCGATATGTACGTCTCACTCTTCTATGCTATACTAAGTATTAGTATATGGTTTCTATTGGATTGATTGGGTATACTGTATGCTAATAGCGCCAACATGCATAATCCTGCTCGATGATTGGCGCTCCCTCCCTCCGATACTAGTGGCCTATACCCAATTAAACAAGGCGGATAATTCTGATTGAATTCCGGTTGGTTACACCCACCGCCACAAATACACGTACTATGCCCCAGCAGTTATCATAAAAGGGAAGCATGAAAGGGAGTACGTATGACTGCTCGCCTGTGAAACAACGGACAAAAAAGTGTGTTTAGATGCCGAAACTGAAAAAACTGACTACCATGCTCGCAATGTGAAACAACGGACAAAGATGGATGATTAATACGGCATTTATTCTTTGATTAATGACGCCACAAGGGCCGCGAAAAAGCGTCAGTTCAGAAAGGATTCGAACAATGTTTTTTCGATTAAACACAGCCAAAGATGGATGGGGAAGATGAGACCTCGTCTTTCAGAATTCAGAGGAGACCTCGCTTTCAGAATCAGACGGCGTCACCCACAGACATTTTACCTGATCCACTATCACTACGCGGGACCGGGGCACCGTACCGCGTAAAGCCGCCGACTGCTGCAGAGCAGGTGAGGTGGCGGACTGGCAGTGATGAACCGGCCGGCCAGATCGCCGCCAGTTCCTACTCGTACTGCATGTGCTGCATTGCATTTTGCATTGGTTGATGTCGATGCACGCACCGTGAGTTTCATCGACCGAGACGGCGAGAAACTGGGGTCCAGGAATATGGTGCACGAAGCTGTAGCGGAGACCGGCGAGAGAGAAGAAGACAAAGGAAGCCGGGGACTCTTTCGATAAACTATGAGCTAGACGTCAAGGAAACAC
This sequence comes from Hyparrhenia diplandra, assembly GCA_015847255.1. NCBI lineage: Eukaryota > Viridiplantae > Streptophyta > Magnoliopsida > Poales > Poaceae > Hyparrhenia > Hyparrhenia diplandra. The sequence continues at coordinate 182,702 of JADLZK010003508.1, forward strand.
TGAAAACTATCACTCAAAATTCGCATTGATCCTTACGCTACTTTGGAGCTGGCTCAACTGTTACGGAGTATACTACGAGTACTGTTGTTCTATAGTTGGATATTCAGTGGCATTGCAGTTGTGGTCCACACACTTCCATAGGCCATAGCAGAAGAATCTCTTGGTGAACTGCATGTAGTTGTTTTGGGCGTGTTGCTGCGCATCATTGGATCGAGACGACTCAGGATCCCACTCGGGGAAAAAATAGTACCTTCTTGCTTTTGTACGTGACAGAAAAGGAAAACGTACCAGATGACGCAAAAAAAAAAGCTAAGCCTTTTGACCGCGAAATGCGAGTTATTATGAATTTAAATAAATGGAAAGTATTAGGATTCACAAAAGGGAAAGTATTCGCACAAAAAAATAAAAAGGAAAAGACGAAACAGAGAAGCAGAAACCCAAGCCCACTTTCAGATCGCTCCGGCTAATCCATCAGCCCAAAGCCCATGCACGAGACTAGAAGCAACCCGGAGGACGACTGGGCTGGGTGTGCGACCGACCCAGGCCTCAAAGTCTGGTGGGCCTCACCCCATGTGGTACATTTTAGTACTGGTATATACGACTATACAAGCATTTCTCCTATATACGATTATACAAGCAGGGTTGTATCAATGATTTTGCATCTCAAAATGTATAAGAAATTGTTTAAGATAATGTCAAGCTCAAGTAGTAAGAAATTTATTATTATATATGTCCATTTTATGAACTTTTTGAGAAATTCTATATAAGCTTTCCTCATATGCTCACTTGGTATTCACGCATGCATAGTAGATTATATCTATTTTATTTTACTTTATTGCGTTTAAAACTCATGCTAAATTTTACAGGCCTGGGAGAGACTTTTTTTTGCCTTGCTAACAAGATCTAGAAGTGGAGGTAGGAAGCAGGGGATATCAGTCTATAAGGTATACGCTCTAGTTGTCTGACATTCAAAATTTTCAATCGTGCACTAATGCACTACTATATTTTTTCTTTGGGTTGGTTTTTTTTTTTGTCTTCAGTGTATGTGACTCTTGTTGTGTTCCAAGTCTACCCTATTTTTCTTTTGGATTAAAGGTTTACTGATTTTTAATATTCATGACATCTTTTATAATTATCCTAGTTTTTTGGTTCGTACTGTAGATAGGTGTGTACAACTGAGGGGTTTTGTCTGTTTTATTATCATATTATTAACATATATTGGTGTAGCTACCTCATAGGATTTTGCCTTTTTCTCCTAGTGGATGCTTAAACTTGTCAAATGTTGTTGCCTTTCCACTGGCTGCTTAGAAAGATTCAAACTTTCAATTTGGCATTTTTTAATATGATGCGTCCTTTCAGGTAGAAAATCTGAAGCGAAGCGCAAAACCTTTCCATGACATATGCTGCTCTGCATAATGATCTTGACAGGTGTATTACATGTATGTCAATGAATAAGGTTAGTCAATTCTTTGTTTTATTTATCCTCTCGATTGAAAAAGCAGTTTGTCCCAGTCATTTCTTATTGCGTTTTATGGCAGGTATTTCAAGACTGGCATGTGGTACCGATGATGGTCTTATCCACATGTTAGCTTGTCTATGCACCGTGGCCGCCGTGCTCCTGGTACGGGCCTCCTTCACATGGCACGAACACGAAGAATCTCAGAGCGAGCGGCCGCCGACCCTGTTCCGCACGCGGAATGCGATCACGCTGTCTCTGCGCCCACCGTGGCAGGCAGCCGGCGCTGTAGCCTGCCCAACCCAGGACGCCGCCGCGGCTGGCTGGCCCGCGAGGAAACCACCAAAAACACGAGTGAATTGACGAGCTGTTGGACGTTGAAAAACCTGCGTCGGGGCAGGGACGCATGTGTTTTGTGTGTGCGCGCGCGATGCCGCCGCCCGCCAGCACGCCCACCCCACCCACCGGCACCGGGTGGAGGGCGCGATCGATCGACCGGAGATGGCGGCGTCGTGCACGTAAACCACGCTCACCTAACACGATCGTGACGATCCCCTTGCGGCGTCTCCGTCCGTCCGTTTTTTCTCATCTTCTCCCTCCCTCACGCTTGCCAGTTTCGAGCCGGTGTCGGTGTCGGTGCCCCTGAGCGAGGGCTGGACAGTGTGAATGAATGAATGGTCGTTCCGGTGGCCCGTCCATTTCTTCTGCAGGCCGTGAGCACGCACGCTACACGCACGCACGTCCATCCAGTCTCGCCACCATCCAACCGGTCCATCGGAAGTACAGTACGCACTACGCAACCTTTTTTCTGGCGTCTTTTACGTTTACGTAAGTCCGTGAGGTAAGGCCGTGACCATCTTCGGTTTTATGTCTGCGTTTCAATGCCTCCCTGACGTGAACAGTTTGTAGCATAATGACTCGTGCGCGCTGAATCAAAATAAGAGCTGAGCTCGCGTCATGATCACCCGATATGTACGTCTCACTCTTCTATGCTATAGTACTAAGTATTAGTATATGGTTTCCTATAGGATTGATTGGGTATACGCTATGCTAATAGCGCCAACATGCATAATCCTGCTCGATGATTGGCTCTCCTCCTCCTCCGATACTAGTGGCCTATATACCTAAATAAAAAACAAGGCGGATAATTCTGATTGAATTCCGGTTGGTTACACCCACCGCCACAAATACACGTACTATGCCCCAGCAGTTCTCATAAAAGGGGAGCATGATCAGGGAGTACGTACTGACTACTGTTCGCCTGTGAAACAACGGACAAAGATGGATGATTAATGACGCCACAAAGGGCCGCGAAAAGCGTCAGCTCAGAAAGGAATCGATTGGGGGGGGAAGATGAGACCTCGCTTTCAGAATTCAGAGGCCATACGGCGTCACCCACAGACATTTTACCTGATCCACTATCACTGCTGCAGAGCAGGTGAGGTGGCGGACTGGCAGTGATGAACCGGCCGGCCAGATCGCCGCCAGTTCCTACTCGTACTGCATGTGCTGCATTGCATTTTGCATTGGTTGATGTCGATGCACGCACCGTGAGTTTCATCGACCGAGACGGCGAGAAACTGGGGTCCAGGAATATGGTGCACGAAGCTGTAGCGGAGACCGGCGAGAGAGAAGACAAGGAAGCCAGGACTCTTTGATAAACTATGAGCTAGACGTCAAGGAAACACTGAAAACTATCACTCAAATTCGCATTGATCCTTACGCTACTTTGGAGCTGGCTCAACTGTTACGGAGTATACTACGAGTACTGTTGTTCTATAGCTTGGATATTCATTGCCATTGCAAATGTGGTCCACCACTTCCATAGGCCATAGCAGAAGAATCTCTTGATGAACTGCATGTAGTTGTACAGCGTGTTGCTGCATCATTGATCGAGACGACTCAGGATCGGGGAAAATAGTACCGGAAGCTTTCGTTGCACGGGACAGCCCTACAAAGCTGAGGTTTGTTGGGATAAACAAATGCATGGACTCCCACGGACACTTCAAGAACACACACACACACGCAGGCACTCGAATTGACCTTCGCATTGATTGATTCCCTACTACGATGGATGCAACTAGCGACCGGTGGTCCATGAGATCATGATGTTCCAAGCTCCATAGCGCCATGAATAAGAAGAAGTATCGTGCGAGGCTGCGAGCGAGAACAATGCGATGCACTGGTGTAGCGTCAATGGAGAATGGGACTGGGGGAGGACGACGCCACGACGGATCGAGCGAGCGGCATGGGTATGGCCGTCTCGGGCGCAGCGAATCGGTTGCCGATTTGCCGTCCTCTGAACCGGAGTGGGTTTCATAATGTCTCAACTCGTGCTCGTGCAGCAACAAAGCAGAGCGGACGCAACAACGACGGAAAGTACGTTGCACAGTTGTTTCAACCACTCGTGCAACTGTGTCCCTTTCAGCGATTCGGAGCGAGTGTATCCTTGCTTTTGTACATGACAGAAAAAGGAAAACGTACCAGATGACGCAAAAAAGCTAAGCCTTTTGACCGCGAAAATGCGAGTTATTATGAATTTAAATAAATGGAAAGTATTAGGATTCACAAAAAGGGAAAGTATTCGCACAAAAATAAAAGGAAAAGACTTTGTAAAACAGAGAAGCAGAAACCAAAGCCCACTTTCAGATCGCTCCGGCTGATCCATCAGCCCAAAAGCCCACATGCACGAGACTAGAAGCAATCCGGAGGACGAGCTGGGCTGGGTGTGCGACCGACCCAGGCCATAAAGTCTGGTGGGCCTCACCCCATGTGGTACATTTTAGTACTGGTATATACGACTATACAAGCATTTCTTACGATGGGAGGAGAATTGCCCCCTTAAAAAACTTCATCTTGCTTTTTTGTAACTCTTTTTCGAACTTGCCTATTTGGCCGCCAAATAAAACTTTCTTTCTTCTTTGGCCTTTCGTCGGATAGCGATTGTGAAGTGACATCTAAAAAGACTATTTTACCCCCTCGTCACAAAAATAAAAAAAACAAAGTTTTATTTGTTTTACGGTCTCTTTCATAGTATTTCTTTGTTTGCATAAATGAAAAAGAAAACTATGTTAGGTTTTCGTTCATTTTTTAAAACAGATTAAAACCAGTAAATCACTAACTCAAGTGTCATTTTCGTTCATTTTTTTTAAAACCCATGAATGGACACAAAAGGGAATGTGATTTTCTGGACATGTGAGTTTAGTTGTCCACCAACTCAAGTGTCAAATCACTAAATTACTTGGTTCTAATCAAGTATAGAGCTATTCAAGTCAGAAGACATCTTTTTCCAATTTTTCCTCAGATTTGTCGGTAACTAGTGATGTGGAATTACTCAAAACAAGCAATGTTGTTTTTTAACCATGGTTTATATGATGCGCAGGTGACGAGGTTCAAGTGCGGGGCTCCGCGCTTGGCCTGGCCATGAACCACCGCATGTTCGATGGCATCGGCGCCATGCATGGAGTTCGTCAACTCGTGGGCCGAGACGGCGCGTGGCGTCGCTGAGCTCACCGTGCCGCCGTTCGTGGACGGCAGCGTCCTGAAGCCGCGACACCCGCCCGTGCACACCTTCCCGCACCACGAGTTCGCCGAGATCCCCGACGTCTCCGACACGGCGTCGCTGTACGGCTCGCAGGGCTGCTGTGCCGCTCCTTCTGCTTCGACCCGGACCGGCTGGACGCGTCCGCGAGCTGGCGCTTGCCGACGGCGCCCTAGGCCCGCTGCACCACCTTCGAGGCGCTGAAGGGGCTCGTGGCGCGCGCGCACCAAGGCGCTCGATCGGGCTGTGTGTCGGTGGCCGTGACGATGATGCTGCTCACGTTGAGATGCCGATTGGGACCAGAACTTCGTTAACAAAATGAGCCGCCGGCGGCGGCGCGAGGCTCCGATCTGCATGGCCACACAAACGGCTTAAAGAAGAGGTATCCACTTTCTGCTTGTCAGTGACCATGACTCTGTACTCAGTGATGACTGAGCTGGAATGGATAGTGTCTTGACATGTGACGAAGGCTCATATGATAGCTCCACAAAATGCTCCTGAAATGAAAGAAAACACACTTTTGTTTCAGGAAGGTGAATAATTTCATCAAGTATATGCCAATTCTATCAATGGAACAACATTTTTATATGTGCCAAAAATTTTTATATATCTACTCAAAAATATACCAAAACAAATAAAACTCTGCTTTTTTTTTTTTTAGATAGGTAAAAAATGGTCTTTTTAGGTGTCACTTAACACCGTTACCTTGCTTAAACTAACAGAAGGCCAAAGGAGAAATAAAAGATTTCATTTGGAGGCCAAATAGGTAGATTCAAAAATGACCAAAAAGCCGCAAGATAAAAAAGACCACCGGCCAAATAAAGGCGTCTCCCATCTGATTATACTAACAGGGTTGTATCAATGATTTTGCATCTCAAAATGTATAAGAAATTGTTTAAGATAATGTCAAGCGCCCAGTAGTAAGAAATTTATTATTATATATGTCCATTTATGAACTTTGAAATTATATATGTTTTCCTCATATGCTCCTTGGTATTCCGCATGCATAGTAGATTATATCTATTTTATTTTACTTTTATTGTATTTAAAACTCATGCTAAATTTTACAGGCCCGGGAGAGACTTTTTTTTGCCTTGCTAACAAGATCTAGAAGTGGAGGTGGAAGCAGGGGATATCAGTCTATAATGTATACGCTCCTAGTTGTCTGACATTCAAAATTTTCAATCGTGCACTAACAATGCACTACTATATTTTTCTTTGGGTTGGTTTTTTCTTTTTGTCTTCCCGTGTATGTGACTCTTGTTGTGTTCCAAGTCTACCCTATTTTTTTCTTTGGATTAAAAGGTTTACTGATTTTTTTTAATATTCATGACATCTTTTATAATTATCCTACTTTTTGGTTCGTACTGTAGATAGGTGTGTACAACTGAGGGCTTTTGTCTGTTGTTTTTATTATCATACCCAGCAAACATGCCGTGTGCGGCCAAGCGGGAGAAAAAAATGTTATGCACTCAATTAGAATAAGGGCATCATAAAAGTTTTTCTTGCATTGCTAAGCACAAAAAAATTGTGCTCATAAATAAAATTAATGAAAATAGGTAAAATCAATATTTAAAATTTCATAAAATTCTTTTTAGACATGTAAGATTTGTAACTCAATTATCATGGAATTAGTTATATTGATATCAAGAGCTACTATGTGTGATGATTATGACACAAGGTCACTCTCAATTTTCCATACTTGGAGGATGGCACCTGCGGTTCATACTTTTCTACAATTTGTTTTTGGACAACCAACTACATTTTAGACTATAATAATATGAGTTTTTTTGATTTTTAATACATTAATAAATTTATGGTAGAAATATTTATTTGTCATCAGTCAAAGGTATAAGAAGTTTCAAAGCCTATATATTGTGTTGTCTTTTTATTTATTTTTATCTATGCATGTGAAGTATTTTTACCTTTGCTAGTTTGGTTTCTTCCGGCCCATTAGTAGAGGGTTGTGGCTATATAAAAAATTGGGGAGGGAGTAATCAATCAATAAAAAGCGATATAATAAATGTTGGATCTGGATTTTTTTTGTTGGTGAAAACTTGTAAATGTTGAATCGCTTTTTTCGTTTTTTAATCTTCTACATCTACCAAAGGAAAAGAGAGATGAGACTTTGCACGAAGATATGTCGCTCCAGCACCTGCGGAAGTCAATAGTAAACGATTGTTTTTTATAGCCAACAAAAAGGCAAAAAAGTAATGATTTGTTTGAAGACCGATGGGATCCCGTGATTTGTGGCCTCAGGTTGGTTCCGGGCTTAGTTTAGGACTGCACCGACGCTTATGCACGTGATAGGCATGCAACGACCTTTGGTTCGGTAACGACCTTGGTTCGTCTCGGGAAAGCTTTCCGCAGGGGGGCATGCAAATATCTCTTCATGGACTCTTTTACTACGGACTCTATACAGAACGGAAGAACATCGGCAAGGCACGGAAAAATAGGTGGCGTGCCTAACCTAAAAGCTACGCTACGCCACGGCTTTATAGGCGCATGAATAGGCTCGATGCGTAGCCACCCACGCATCTTGTACTGCGCCCTCCACCTCACTCTCTACTTTCCTTTTCGAGGTGGGACTAAACAGCTCCCGTCTTCCTCGCACCGATCATGGCGACTTACTTGTTGTGACATGGTGCCGGGCTCGCTCCTCGCGGCTATATCGCTCATGGGCTTTTTAGTCGCACCAACGCGGGTGGAAAAAAAGTGGTTGAAAAACAAGCAGGTGAAAAAAGAGGTGGGACTGTCTCTTTATTAGTATAGAAAAAGGCCGCAGGTAAAAGAGGAGGTGAAAAGCCCGAAAAAGCCCGTGAAAAAAAAGGAGGTGGAATTTGAAATTTTCTCTCTTTTATTAGTAGGTATAGATTCTTTTAACATATATTGGTGTAGCTACCTCATAGGATTTTGCCTTTTCTCGTAGTGGATGCTTAAACTTGTCAAATGTTCTTTCCATTGGCTGCTTAGAAAGACTCAAACTTTCAATTTGTCATTTTTAATATGATGCGTCCTTTCAGGTAGAAAATCTGAAGCGAAGTGCAAAACCTTCCATGACATATGTTGCTCTGCATAATGATCTTGACAGGTGTATTACATGTATGTCAATGAACAAGGTTAGTCAACTCTTTGTTTCATTTATCCTCTCGATTGAAAAGCGGTTTGTCCCAGTCATTTCTCATTGCGTTTTTGGCAGGCATTTCCAAGACAGGCATGAAACCGTGATGGTCTTATCCACATGTTGAGCATATGGGACACATAATACCCTTGATCGAATCCCGAATATTCCTTTTCTCAGTATGAAGACGCTATTATAGAATGCCCCGGATGTCAAAAAGTACTTCACCATGAGGATCCTGTGCTTAAGTCTTGGGGATGTTCGATGTACAGAGTCATACATCCAAGGTTCTGATTTTGTAGAAGAGTTGGCTATGGCGGGCGGTAGGGCAGCAAGGGGTGAGGGCAGCACCAGCAGCCAACATCATATGCCGGATGCCGCAGCGGCGAATCTTTGCTAAACATGGCGTAATGTTAGAAAGGATATAAAAGCTGAGAGTGATAATATGATACAACGGCTGGGTCCTGGGTTTTGTATCAGCAGGAGTAATTGATTGTTTTATATCGAAGATTTCAAGGTGGCGATCGATTAAGCGTAAACTACGCACTTGAATTATATATATATGTTCTTATGAACAATAAGACAGTTTTTGGTTGAATTTAAGTTATTTATTCTTGAGATAATACCGGGAATCAAATGAACAGGCTGAGACGGTGATACTTGTTGGATCAGTATTAGAATATCAGTTATGGTGGAAATTTGTATGGTTTGATAAGTTATGAAGTTGACTGCAGTTTGCTTGACATTACAAGTTATGAAGTTGACTTGCGTTTGTTTAATATTATTGGTGGAAAAAAAATGCTTCTGATGCGAAGTTCCATGTGTGTGTTTTTACTTGAAATATGTGAATCATGTTCAATGTCTTTTAGTTCTTTTCTTTTTTTGGAAAGGTTCAATGTCAATTAGTTGGCGGTCACGGTCTCATATCGTAATGCTTTGTGTACTTTTCTACTGTTGTAATACATCCGCAAAAAGATTATTTTCTTGTGTACTACTTACTAGTATAGAAGTTGAAATATTGAAGAATCTCGGAAGGAAGCTTCAGGTTGGGAGACTTGATCCCGTAGGTACAATTTGGAGAGGAGACAATGACTGACCCGACCTTCCTCCAAACTCTTCCCTCCACTCTATCTCTCTCAATCTAGAAGAATAACTCTAATCTCACATAGAGACTAAAAAGCTAACATCTCTTAAATGCTAGGCTCTAAAGAGAAAACATCCATTGAAGGGACCCCTCACAGGCTAATTCTCTGCGGAAATAATAAATTAGGGTTTCTAAATTTGCTCTGATCCGGGGGCTAGTGGGCCTTGTTTATATAGCCTCCTAGGATGCACCACAGCCCTTAGATCAAACCAACTTTAATCAACGTTTAATATTGATCCTCAATGACAAGTGGTGGAGCGACTCGCGTGATTGCCTCTGATTTGCTAAGGAGGTAGGGGCAAGCTGCCCTTGTCATCCCGGCCCGGTGGGCCCCTCCCTTCCGGGGGAGTGCCTTCTCGAGTCTTCTAGATTATTATTTTCATGCGTGAGGCCTTTTCTATCTATGTAATCATGACATGTGGGCCTTCTTTGATTATTTCTTGATAACCCCTACGAAATAAACATTCACCAAAAACTAGGTGGAATTCCTCAGGCCAAGAAAAACCCGTAGTCTATGATGGTGATTCTTTTTTATCGCATTTTCTTGGTTAAGTTGATGGTTAAAATGATAGTTAACTGTCGTGGAACAAACTCACCCACAATTAGCCATAATCTCCAGGACAAGACATCAATAGTAAATTGTTCCTTAGTCATACATGTACTGCGGGATTCAAAGTGTCTACCATACAACTTTGGGCATTCGAGGAATGGAACAGCTTTAAACAACGCCCCTTTCTCTCTTCAACCCTGTCACTTGGAGTTTTTACATACATTTTTAAAAATAAAAACTTAGCTTACCTTCTCCTTCATGTGGTACACTCAGGTCACTCAATATATGTGGTATTTGTGGATTCTCACTGAGGCATGTATGATGAATGCCTTGCATCCCTATTCTACAAAAGCTTATATGGACTTGAAGGTATTTTGAGAGAGTGTAGCATGCTTACCTTGCATGTATTGCCGGGTCAAAACGGGATCCTCATAGGGGAATGTCATACCCTTAGATCAAGATGTGCATGTGTGTGGAAATATTTGGTGGAAAATCCTAATTCTACTTTGCTTCTTGAACAGGTTTCTCTCTTTTGAGACAAAAAGATAAAAAGAAAGACTTTTGTTGAATTTGCTGTCGTTTCTTCCACTTCTTCTATCTGAACTTTCTTTACTTTTGGGATATTTTTCTTCGTGTTTTTTTTTTTTCTTCTGTTAAGATCAGTTTCTCAAAGGATTCTTTAAACTCTTCATTTGTTTTCGGGTTCTCATCACATAAATCTTTGAATTGCCATCTTGCCAAAAATTTCATTGTTGAAATGTGTCTATGACTTCTTTGTCGGTGATGTCATGTACTTATGGTCTTACTTCTCCCAAATCTTCTATAGTACTCTACTGGTGTAATAGGATGTGTGATGATTCCATAGGCCATAGCAGAAGAATCTCTTGATGAACTGCATGTAGTTGTACAGCGTGTTGCTACGCATCATTGGATCGAGACGACTCAGGATCCCGGGAAAAAATAGTACCGGAAGCTTTCGTTGCACGGGACAGCCCCTACAAAAGCCGAGGTTTGTTGGGATAACTTCAAATGCATGGACTCCCACGGACACTTCAAGAACACACACACGAAGGCACTCGAATTGACCTTTACATTGATTGATTCCCTACTGGTGGATGTGGATGGATGGATGCAAATAGATTGCCGTGGTCCATGAATCATGATGCTCCAACTCCAAGCTCCCGCCGTGAAGAAGTACCGTGCGAACCGGAACAACGCGGGCTCGGCACGCGCGTGTACTGGTGTGGCGTCAATGGAGATATGGAATGGGGGGGGGGACGAGGACGACGCCACGACGGATCCAACGGCGGTTTTTGAGTGCAGCAACAAAGCGGAGGGGACGCAACAATGAACTTGACAGAGTGGCAGGCTGACAAAATGCAGAGTTGTTTGCCGTCAATGTTCTGGAACAGGCCAGTCCTTTTCGATTTTGGGTACATCCTTTGCTTTTTGCATGACAGAAAAGGAAAACGTACTGGATGACTTAATCAGGTTTGCTTTTGGATTCGAAATGCACGTTATTAAATTAAATTAAAATTAAAACATGTTGCAGCAAGAAAATGAGGAAGGAAAAATAAGAAATCGTCAGTTTTCTCCAGTTTCGAAAATTAAACCGGACAAGGAGTGACAAGGCTGACCCTCGGGGGATGGTTGCAGAGGCCTTTTGAACCACTCAGGCCTATAAGGTATCACGGGCTGTTCATGCAACCCGAAAACAAAGCCGGTCCTTTCCACCGATTTTGAGCGATGTTTAGTTGGTGAAATGTTTTGGATGAAAGTTCATTTCTCAAAAATAGCATTTTTTTCGCGGTTTTGTTTTTTGATAATTAATAAATATATAATAACCATGGTTTTGCTATAAAATTTTGCTATGAACCTTTGCCTTTTCTTTTAAATTTATTTCATCTCAATATTTGAAAAAATTTGTTAAATTATAAAAATCATAAAAATAAAAAACCGATTTTGTTGGACTCACATGAACATATTTATACAATATAGATAGGTGATTAAGTTTATTTAATTTATGATAGTACAAAGATTTTGCTATGAAAGTTTTGTCTTTTTCTTTAGCATTTTTTGGCCTTAACTTTTTCATGAAAATCGTTGTCAGAAGCCCAAGAAAATTGAATTTTTTTATTTTGATTTTTTCTCAATTCAGATTTGCTTTTGGATTGAAATAAATAAAAATGAAAATGTTAGCAAAAAAGTTTACTAAAGTATACCATATAATATAATTAAAAACATGTTCGCACAATAAATTTTTATTTTGAATTTAAAATGATTTAAATATTTTGAAATGATTCATAAGTTTTGTTCATTTCGAAATGTGAAAAAAGAGTTAAAAAAGCAGAAACCCAATCCACCCAGGGCTATGATTTTTTCAGATTTTAGGTTTTGGGATGGATGGCTGGGCCGGGGCCTTTCCAAAAAAACAAGGGACCTCTAAGGTATCACGGACTCTCTCAATCTGCGTGCAATGCAACCCAAAAAGGCAGTCGCCTTGAAACGCCCAACGTGGCATCACGGGCTCTCTCAATCCGCCACTCAAAAAAAAAGTTGGCCCACTGTTGCTAGGGACCGCTGCACGCGTGCAATGCAACACCAGGCCGCTCAGCCTCTTTGTTCAATTGTTGTCACCCAAACTCACTCGGTCGCGCAGAATGTCCACCAAATCAGGGACGAGATGACTGGTGGTCCTTCACTGTTCTCGCCCGCGCGTGTACCGGGAAAACAAAATTCCGCCCAATTTTGTGTATAATTCAACCAATTTGTGAAAAGGTCATATATTATAGTCACTTGTTCAAACCAAGAGAATTATATTCAAATAAAGGGATAGTTTCAAGTGTTCAACTAAAAAAAAACATGATAAAAAACAAAGTCAAAAGACCGGTAGTTCAGTGCGACTGCTACCCAAAGTCAGGCGCGCCAAAATCACTATCCGACCTTGGATCGAGCCTGCACGGGTCCTAGTTTGCGGGTATCGCCCCTGTTTGCTCGCCCACGCCCGGACGGGCCGCTCCCCACAGCCACGCGTGTGGCGTGCGTCCGCAGCCCCAGCCAACGGGCATTGTTGGTGGTGCTGCTGCTTCCGCGACACGCCGGGGTTCACGTACAGCGTGCCGTGGTGATAATTTTTTTTTTTTTGACAAATGCCATAATCTAATTGCCATGTTGTCCTGGGGGCCGTGTACTCGGACACAACGAAAAATGTTTATAAAGATAAAGATCTGGTAAACCCGTCAATTCCCAAGATACATATGCATTGCCCGGAAAGAGCACAAATTGGGCCAAGTAGCAAAAACCAAGTCGCTCAAAGTAATACCACACAAGCTTATAATAGGCTCATACTCCCTTTATTCCAAACTATAAGGCACTTTTAAATAAATAGATTTTCTATGCATAGATGCACTCACATATGTAGATTATATTTCGATACATAGTTAATTAAAGAAACATTTAGAAAAGCTAAAAAAGTCTTGTAATTTTAAATAGAGGGTAGTAAATATTACTCTCTCTCAGTTTTAAATTGTAATTTATTTTAGCATTTCTATGTACATATTTTTTTTACGCACCTAAATATATATTGGGTGTAGATACAAATAAAAGCCATATATTTTGGAGCAACATACAATTTGGAACATATGAAGTACAATTGTAACAAGGCAACAAACTTTCTTCTTCTAGATGGAAAAGGAAGACAAACAATCAAGAGGGTTACGCGCTTGCACGGTCAAATATATCTATATTTTCCGTATTTGAGCGGTTAAGTTAAGTTTAGTTCCATAACTGGAAATTGAATAGTGGCAGATAACATAAAATTGACCTAGGCTAGGGCACTAGCTCGTGAATACAGCGAGCTAGGGCAGTATCCGTTGCGCACTCTAACGAAACCACTGATGTTTCACACACACAAAAGAAGAAACGTTCATTTGCTGACATGTGACATGCAATGTGCATATAGTTGCCAACATCTCCTTGTTGCTAATTAGGGCATGATCGTTTGTTATAGCATGCCTCGCTCACACCACCAAACCAGGCTGGTTTGGCTAGCCTCAGTGTGTGCAACATCAAATTGTTTGGTTGCATCTCTCAATGGAACCTTTATTTAAATTAATGAAATGCAAAAAATACTGTGGGGATCTCCCCATAGTTATTTTTGTCAAAAAAAATGGAAACATGCCACATATGGACACATATGCAAATTATTAGTTTGTTTGGTTTCCTAGTGCTAAAAAATGTTTGTTTTGTTTTCCTACATGCATGGGTGATCTAGTTACTTCTTGCTTTGGCTAGTAAGGGTGCCCAACATTTTCACAAGCAATATTACAACATAAGTTTACATTAGCTAAGATGTAAGATAAAAAGTGAGTAGTGACTAAACTAAGATAATGAAGTTCTTAATATTGATAGCTGACATACATGATTGCCAGCCCCGGCCATGGGTGCGTTAGAACAAGAGCGGCCGCCCTGGGCCCCTGAGCCTTTAGGAACCCCTGGTAAAATGACATGCATCATGTTACGATCTACTCTAAATGGTGCTCTTACGCTCTGCCAAAAAAAAATGATTAATATTTGCTTGTCCGTCTGACTGTATGCATGCATTCTCATCTAGACGTGTGTCATGTAGACTTTTGTCATGCATGCAACTATGAAGCTTTCTGGTAAACCAATTACTAAATGTATTTAAAAATACCAGCAATGATTGTTAAATGATTATTAAAGTCCAATTAGAAAATGGGGACATTTGAGGTCAAAAGGAACATCCATGTTAAAGATTTTAATAAATGATATAAACATAGGGAAAAATATAAATATACAGTAACATAAGATGGTAGAAAAAAAACTACTAAGAGACCAATAGCAATGCCATATGAAATATACCAATTTCATACAAGGATGAAAAATTATATCAATCATCATATGATTTTGAGCTTGGAGCATATATATGTTAAAAAGAAAATTTTATCTATTTGACTAATTTTGGACCATTAGATATCTTTTTAAAAAAAATCCTGCCGCCATTTCTTACGACGATAACATATGTACATATGCCCCAAGGGAGCCTCGATTTTTATGGGAACCCAAAATCTCAGGAGAAATAAGCTAGACATGAAGGCCTTCATTGTAGGTAGAACAAGATGGCCCTTTTTTCTTCTTTAGGATGTCCATAAAAATCGCCATTGTAACCTAAACTTGATTGATCAATCTCTTGCAATAATCGCCTTTGTTGCCAAAACTTGTGATGGTGATCAGCTTTTAAACTCTAGTTTGTCATGCAACTTTAATTGAATGTCCATGTTAGTTGAATGTCAATTGACAATGCATGTTCAAGATTTATGTCAATATTCTCTTATTTTATTATTTAACTATGTGTTTTAAATCATAATTTATAAGAACATAATATTTTTGAATTATTTTTTTATAAATCTGAAACTTAATTAGAATAACGCATGGTGAAATGTACCAATTTCATAAAAACCTCGAAAGGGAAAATCATCAAATGATCACGAGCTTGGAGCATTCAATTCTGTAGCAAGTTTAGCAAAGAGGAAAAGGACCATGTATAATACCTAACAAGATGTTTGATCATCAATTATTTGTCTCTTGTCAAATGATTATGTAAAGATTCATCATAGGCATAATAAGACAATAAAACATGTCTTTGGTGGTCTATGATGAAGCTACATCTTATTAATCATTTATGCATTATGTTAACATGTGATGAAGCAACATGTTAACGTTAGCCTATTTTCATCACAAGCATCACAAATTATATAACGGACAAGCCAACATATATGAAAGTTATAAACTTATGCATGTCTTGGTAGCCTTGAAAAAATATTATCATTATTTGATCATGGTGTTGGATTTTATTAAGGGTACAAAAAGTGTAAAAAAGGCACAAGGGCATATGTAAAAAACATTGGCAAGAGAGTAACAACATGTAAGAGTAATTGGTGCCCAATACATCCCTCATAAGTTATGTATATGGAAAATTTTAATCATAAACATAAGAAAATGACAAAACAAAAAAGGCAACTTAGGATGGAGGTCTTCATTTCATGACAGGAATAAGATGGCAAACAAAAAAGTAACTCATGAAGGGGTTTTCATCACATCCACAAACAATTTCATCACAAAAAAGAAGCTGGATATATAAGGACCTTATATGTGTCAAGTAGTTAATAATATTTAGTAGATTGGTCCATGAAACCATTAGTCCACTAATTGATGATTAAACTTAGGAAGGGCACACAAACAACTACATGATCTACGGGCCCCATAATCCACATCACATGTGGGTATCACCTATCTATGCAGGTTAGGAAGGCCACACTATTTACAAGAGCCTTACTACATCACTATCATCATCACACCCTTACACAATTAAATAAAGGTGGCAAGTCAGCACGCACAAAAGGAGAATCAATTTAGCATGGATTGCAACACTACTTGCACATTATAGTTGTTCTTGGTATGGAAAGTCACAACACATGGTGGGACGTGCTCATAGGACAAGAGACAATTCCTAGAGTCTTGTTTTCAAGCAGATTTGAGAAATCAACCGGGGGAGAACCTCATTAGCAATAAGTCATCTATTAATTTAGTTTCATACAATTTAGCAACATGGACCAAAAAATTAGAAGATGTTGCATTATGGGGTTAGGATTAACACAAATTAGCATAACATTTCTCATAAAGAATGAAATAAGCATTAAAAATAGTATAAAAAGGTTATTGTAAATAGCGTCAACATGGATCATGGGTCTTAGTGACCCAATTTTGCATAAACTCATTAGAAAGTGTAGTAGTATGGATTAGAAGGTATCCTAACACCTTGATATCATGGGGAAAAAAAATCTAGTTATCTCTTGTTTCTCTCTTTTGTGAGCACTTATTTCAAGTCTTGATCTTATTTAGTACCTTTTTTGTGTTTGTGAGTGCAAAAGTCGTTGAGTGACATTTAGATTCATTTCCATGGTAGCATGCTCTTAGGTTATAGGCTTCACTTTGTCATCTAAGAAAAATCTTGTTGGTATGCCTAAGGATAAGGAAGTACTTAGTGCAATGTCCATAAGAACTTGTTTTAGTGGGATTAAGTTTATTTCTATGGCTACAACTTCGCAAGTAGATGAAAATAGTTGTTGTTAGGCTAAGCTTGTTGCTTTTTTTTTTTTTTTGAGCTGAGTTTTGCTCTTGTGGGCCATTCGGCCCTTCCACTCTATTTGATGGGTGAAGCACTACACAAGGCATGCCTAATATGTTTTTGTCCATCTTTTATGAAATATAGCTAAGAATGTCTCTTACAACAACAATGGTAGTCGTCAACTAATAGCTAACATGGAACTAAAAGGGAAAAAAAAAAACTTCTATGCATTAACCTCACGATATAAGTCATAGACATGTTTTTCTTTTCCTTTTAGTTATTTTTCCATTTCATATATATGTTCAACATTGATAGTTGCTATTTAATAAGAAAAAGTGGTCTAAAAATTTAAATCACAAATCTATTACGTGACCGTCGCAGACTTTCTTTTCCACGCACGCTGGAGGGAGGTTTGGATAGGGAGGAGGAGGAAGTCGGCGCCTCACGCTGTCTTGGGAGAGGAAGAAGAAGCTCGAGCCACCTAGGTTTTGGTGAGGAGGAGGTCCTTGGAGAGAGAGAAGCCAACTCGCGGCTAAAATGTGAGGTTGGGGGCGGGGCGGGGGAGGAGGCATACAAATCAAGTTGTGGGGGGGTGGGTGGCCGGACGATTTGAGGTGTCCGACGTTAGTAGCGGCGTTCGGACCGGTCTGAAGTGAGGCGCCATGGTCGAACTCAACATCGCGAGATGAGCACCATGGTGGAGGTCCAACGAGAGGGGAAGGGAACAAGGCGAGCCTTAGACCACCCCTTTCTTATCGTCTTTGGCGTTCGCCTCGCCCCTTGGTAATCTCCGCCGTCCATGATCCTTGACCACCCCCCCCATCCTCTTTGACCACCAAACACGGCCATAGTCGTTATTTCCTCTAAACTTTAGAAGGAGGTTAGGGTTGAGTCCGGATAAAACCATGATCCGTGAGATCAAGACACCGTTTTTGACTTTGTTCCATCCGGTATCACATCACAACCTCCAGCCTCACGAGTCATCACGAACCGAAACCCAAACAAGGTGTGTGCACATGCGCCTGCGCTGCTCCCCGAAGGAAAAACCACCAACCGCTGCCCCTGCCGCTGCGCTGCTCTCTCCCGAAAGAGAGGGGCCCGGGTCGAAGCGCAAAACAGTAGATTCCCCTTTGCCCTCCTCCTCCCTCTTGCCCCCATCGACCCCTCCTCACCATACTCGCCTTCCCACCTGTCCGTCTCCTTCCTCCTCCCTCGCGCCGCGCGCCTTCCTCTCGCCGCCTCCGCGGAGAGGGGCTGTCCGGCGCACGAGTGCCTCCGTCGAGAGGAAAACCCTCGCCCGCCCCTTCCGTCCGCACGTCCTGCCACTGGTCTGCCTGAACGCTGCCGCCGCCGCCGTTGGGTTTCCTTGTGGTGTCGCATTTGAGGGATTTTCTGGGGTTTCTGGGACAAGGATCAGCGCTGGGTGGCCTCGCCGCTGCCTTCCGGTGCATGGAGGAGTTCCTGCTCAGCCTGAACCCGTTCCGTTTCAAGCCGACGCTCTCGCCGGCGACGACTGCCCCAAATCCTTCTGAGGCCCTAGGAAATCCTCCTCCTCCCGCCCGGGGTTTCCTACAATCCCCGGGCCGCCGCTCTCTCCGACTCCCTTGTTTCCTCAGATAGTCAGTCCTCCGAGGTTTCCGAGAGGCACCTCATCCTCTTCCTCCTCCCCTGCAAACCGAGAGCCCCTAGCACCGTAAGTCCTCCTCCTTCTCTTTCCGAGGCCGTGG
The DNA here is from genome assembly GCA_015847255.1 of Hyparrhenia diplandra. Classification (NCBI taxonomy): domain Eukaryota; kingdom Viridiplantae; phylum Streptophyta; class Magnoliopsida; order Poales; family Poaceae; genus Hyparrhenia; species Hyparrhenia diplandra. The sequence goes on from JADLZK010003508.1 coordinate 201,388, forward strand.
ACGTCGTGAGCGTGCTGCCGGCGGCGGCCCCCTCCTTCCGTGCCCCGGGCCTGTGTGTGGGCCGGCGTATTTCCTCGGCGGCGTTTTGTTTTGCGTTGCCGACGAGGATGGCGAGGGAGGACGGCCCGCAGTTTGTGCGGTGGAGGGAGGAGTTCGTGTCGCAGGAGCGCGGCAGCCGCGTCGTGCACTACTACCTCGAAGACGCGGACGGCGTGTCGCATCGCCGTCGTCGGCACCGAGAGGAGCCTGCGCCACATGCTCTACGTGGTCTCGGATGACTTCAGCGCCGCGTGGGGCTGCGGCGGCGGCGGCGGCGCTGATGACGGCGGCGCGCCGCCCGTGTTTCCGCGCAAGTGGAGGTCACGCCGTGGTGGTGGATTGGCTCGCGTCCTTCCTTCCGGTCAAGGCACTTGACTCAAGTAATTATCGCTCTCATCTGTTTCGTTTCACCACTCACTACATGATTTTGTAACCATCACTCTTGTTCGTTTAGATCTTATGTTTATGGTTTTTTTGTAACCTAAATTTTTTGCTCTGAAAGCCGAAACGCTGAAGTTATTATGCTCTAAAACCATGACTGCAGCCTAGTAGTGCAGTTTGAAACCTGTAAACTCTGAGGTAGCTGGCTCCCCTTCACTCTTTATTGAATAAGCATTTGAGTAATTGAGTGTGACAAGCACTATACAACAAATTTATGCCTTTTTTTTTAAGGGCTTCTCAAACACACTGAAGAAGTGTGAGAAGGTTGATCTGCTAAGGAACTTGCAGAGAGGATGCCCTATTGATCCCTCTACGCACATCACCCAACACATACACACACCGCCACGGAGCCGCCACCACCACCACAACACACACCCTTTGCATGCTGGCATAATTTTTAATATAGTTTGTTGCCCGTTCAGAATTCTCAAAATATGGATCTTTTGCGGATACTGACAGTGGGTTAGATGGATATGGGAAACAAATAGCTTCTTGCACCAAAATCTGGTAAGTCATCACTTGTACATGTAAATTTGTGTAGTTTGGTTCCATATATATCATGAGCTCAGTGATTTTTTTTTTTCTTGTTATCCTTCTTAGGGGAAAGACTGCAGCTCAGACATTACATGGTCTGGTTCGTTCTGGACATGTGGCAAACAGCCGACATTACCAAGCTTTTTGTCGCAGCGGAACCACAATATCCGTAAAGTTCCGTCATGATATTGTGCATATACTCAACAGTCATTTATAGAATATCTTATGACATCTTGTTTTGCAGACCCACACTTTTGTGATGGTCTTGTCAGAGGAAGAAACTTCGCTATCTTGCATACTTGGAAGACATGTATGAAGATAAGAAGGGACAGAAGAAGATCAAAGTGCGATGGTTTCATCAAAACCAGGAATTTGCTTGTGCTATACCTCCTCCTCCCCCTCATCCTTGCGAAGTTTTCATCACTCCTTTTACACAAGTAATCAGTGTGGAATGTGTTGATGATATCGCAACTGTTTTAACTCCGATCATTATGAAAAGTGCTCCAATGCAATGCCTACTTCTTCTTTGGCGGGATCCGTTTCTGCTTTCGCCAGTATAGTAAAAAAATAAGTTCAAGCATTTTGATTTAAGATCGCTCTTGCCGGTATTTTAGTCAAGCTGTTGTTCTGTCCTTGAAAATTCCAGCTGTGTCAGAAAAGGATGGTGAATATTGTACACCTGGGAAAACTAAGTCTCGAAGCAGTTGGAGAGGCTTTATTCAAAATGTTTGGGCACTAAAATTTGTCGAAGCCCACAGGCAGACTCCATACCATCTTATCAGATATTAAGTAGCAATCAACCTCCTGGGAAGCATCTCAATCAAGTTTATAGTGCCCCAGAATCAACTAAAGCCAACATATAATACTGGTGACAGATTAGAGATCTTGTCTCAAGACAGTGGCATTATTGGTTGCTGGTTCAGGTGCACTGTTCTGAAGTCATGCACTAATCATAACAAATTGAAGGTTCAGTATGATGATCTCCAAAATGCAGGCGATAGTGGGAGATTGGAGGTATGATTGATCACTTGAGTTTGAAATTAGTCTAGATTAATTAATATGAAGCGTATAACTGAGAAAGACAGAATGTATTATTCTCACACACACACACACATGTTCACGCACACACCCAATGTCACTATCTACTGTTTTGTGCCTGCATGAAATATATTCGTTATTCTCTGCTAGATTATTTCTTGGTGTATCAATAGGATTTTATATGCCTCTATGTAGGAGATGGTACCTGCCTCTGCATTGGCTCTTCCTGATAAGCTGGGAGTGAGATGCCAAGACCGACTAAGAATCAGGGCGTCCTCAAGAAAATGGTTCTGTTGATGCTGCTGCTCTTTTACCTGGAACTGCTGTTGATGTCTGGCAGTTTAGTGGCTGGTGGGAAGGAGTTGTTGTCAGTTTGGACAACAGTGTGGCAGATAGCCTTCAAGTTTATTTTCCAGGTGCCTTTCAATTGTTTAATTCAATTTGATTTCATTGATATTTCCTATTTGATCTCTCTAAGTTCTCAATGAGAAACAAAAAAACTTTCTTGACAAATTAATTGTCTAGAATTAAGAATCTAGGTGGTGCGTGCAGCGTACCATGTGCCATTTTCCTTCCATTATTACTGTGAATTTTGGGACATTTCTACTTTTAGTCTTTTTGTGTATGCTTTTACTGTTTCACTTATTAAATTTATTTGGAAACCATGTCTTGTATAGTAGATAATCATATTGTATCCCACAAATATTAAGTGTTTCTTATAAATTATCATTATTCACCATACATGCATGAAGATGATGAAACTAATGAATTAACGTTATTTCATTACAGGAGAGAACTTTTTTTCGTACATGCCAGCTAAGGAATGTTCGAATCTCTAAAGATTGGGTCAAGAACCGATGGGTTGATATTGAAACGAAGCCAGATGTGTTGTCACGGATACCTTCAGATAGTGTCCAAACAAAGCAAGCTGATAATGCAGCGTCTGTTGGTGTGATAGACTCCAGCAGTTCTGCAATGCCTGAGCAAGAGGTTGCAGCTACCCAAGCAAACTCCCATGGAGATAAACCAGTGCCTAAGCAAGAGCTTGCAGCCACCCAAGCGAACTCAATGGAGATAAACCAGTGCCTGAGCTAGAGCTTGCAGCTACCCTAGTAAACTCCAATGGAGATAAACCTGTGCCTAAGCAAGAGCTTGCAGCTACCCAAGCAACCTCAATGGAGATAAACCTGTACCTGAGCAAGAGCTTGCAGCTACCCAAGCAAACTCCAATGGGGATAAACCAGTGCCTGAGCAAGAGGTTGCAGCTACCCAAGCAAATTCAATGGAGATAAACCTGTGCCTGAGCAAGAGCTTGCAGCTACCCAAGCAAATTCCACTGGAGATAAACCTCTGGCTGAGCAAGAGCTTGAAGCTACCCAAGCAAACTCAATGGAAGTAATAAACAAACAGAAGCAAGTAAGCAATCTGAGGTTAGTATGACTGATGAGGTCTCTGCTTTAGTGGAGGATGACAAGCGAACAATTCTAGGGAAGCATCCCAGGGATGTTGGTATGACTGATGAAGCCTCAGCTTTTGTGGAGGATGACAAGCGGACAATTCTAGGGAAGCATCCCATGGATGTTAGTATGACTGATGAAGCCTCAGCTTTTGTGTCGGATGACAAGCAAACAATTCTAGGAAAGCGTCCCAGGGATGTTAGTATGACTGATGAAGCCTCAGCTTTTGTGGAGGATGACAAGCAAACAATTTTAGGGAAGTGTCCCAGGAATGACGATGATGCTGAACAGAATTGCAACGGCAAAGTAGGTGTAGATGTTAGCAAGACATGATGTTTGGGAGGCCCAAACTCATTAGACTCATGTACAGCTATAGATATGGTAATTGAAACCCCCAATGGCGGGGTTTGCGTATTGTCGCCTCTTACCATACACAAACCCCTTCTAGTTTTCTTATTTTGCTGGTAGTTGTTCTTATGCTAAGAGACACATGGATTGCAGGCTGAATGGTACCCTTCCCAGACAGGTTGTATAGCAATCTATATGATTTTTGATCTGTCTGTGTTTTCTGCTCGAGTATAGTTCAATCTGCCTCAGTCATTCCTTTTCAAGAATGAAATATCGCCCTTGACCTCCTGTATTGCATTTTTTATATAGGTATCTACACTTGTGCGGTCTTGTGTCTCTACATTTTGGTACTGTGATGATTCTCGCGGTCTGATCGTGATGATCCGTTGTGATCGCTATGATGAACATGGTGCCATCCCTTGAACTGCAGCTGCGCATGTTGATCTGAAGAGGTTGCAAAATGAGAGCGTTTTTTCACTCTGAAGGTCATGTGCCATCTATATGTGGCATTGGCATCCCGGATCTGAACTTTGCCCGTGCTAGAAGTCAGGAAAGCCACGCCATGATCTCATCATTTTGATTTTCTGGTATGTTGGGGCTGAGGTGAGGTCCCATCTGCATCAGTCGTACGTATCACATGTCGAGCTCTGCCTCCCCTGTTTTCGTTATGCAAACTCTGTATCTTGCCATGCCATGATGGACAGGGCCAACAAATCCCCTTCAGTATCTCACTGCATATATGAGTGTCAGGTTTGTACATGGTACTAGGATATGGTACAGAGTACATGTATACTGACTAGCTGCTTGTTACACTATCTGCACTGCAATGAAAAGACCGGAGAAGTCGCCGCAGGATCTACATACAGCTCGGACCATTGCTCGCCGTCGACGAAGCTCCGACCACCGGGATCAAGCGAGAGGACGGATCGGATCTACAGCCTGAGCCACTGCTCGCCGTTGATGTAGCTCCGGCCGAGGAACGGCCTCGCCTCGTCGTAGGTGAGCGACCGGGACCAAGGCACCCGCTGCCTCGTGCTCGCGCCTGGACCCTTGCAGTTGTACTCCCCGAACAGCACCGTCCTGTCCAAAAACGAGCCCAGAAATGTCACTCTCTGACGAGCAGTCGAGCACTGTGCCGGATCATTTTCGTCAGGTTTGGAACACAAGACCCGGCAGGACGGCAGGTAACACAACAAACAGGCGAGTCACATGTGGTTAACTTCAGCTGCGTTGCGTTTCCCTGTAAAGACCGTTTGGTGAGCCTGTACCGCTAGGCAACCACCTACCTACTTCCCACGATCTCGTCATCATCATCAGTGAAGGTTAACAGTAAAATCAGTTCAGTAACTGTAATTGCAGCTACATCAGTGAAGTGACGGTCTTCCTCGTAATGAAATACAGGCGAATGGTCCGATCGCGAAAAAATCAGTGAAGTGAAGGGAACGGAAAGGAATGTTGCTACTCACTTGGTTCTTGATCGGTCGCCCCAGTCGCTCCAGCCCTGGGGCACGACGATGCCGCTGAGGTCGCAGTAGGAGTAGACCACGCGGGCGTAGCGGCCCCACGCCCTGCCCAGGTACAGCATGCCGGAGCCGGTGAGCCTGCACCCCACGAACGAGAACCCGGAGTCCTCCGCCGGCGAGCTCCGCTGTGACGCCGCGATCGCGCCGTAGCTCGTCGCCACCGCGTGCAGCGTGCACCCCTGCAGCGCGGTTAACCGTTGGAACGTTCAGAAAACCAGCAGATGCCAGAACCCAGCACACCCTCACTGCCACTTGGTCTCGATGATTTGCTTCTGGTGTTATGTTACAGTTGTGTGCCAGGGCATGAAAGGAATGTGACCACTGGATCTGACACGGTTTTCAGCATGGATTTGTGTAAGAGTGTTTGAAGCGTCGTGCAGGGCTAAGTGCCTAACGACGACCTGGTTCCACTGAGCTGGCTTGGTAACCTATGTGCTAGCTTGTGTGCCACAAGCTAGACACATAGAAAGTGAGAAATGAAAAGTTGATGCATTTCTTGCTGCAAGACGACTATGAAATGGCAGGCAGGGTTGGTGAGTGCCTGAATTGTGATTTTCTGATAGCAACCCGGCAGCACAGCACCCATCAAAGGAATGTAATTGGTATGGAAACTGCAAGGCATGAAGATGGCAAGCTAACGATGTCACCATAAAACCAGTAGTGTGGTCATCAAAACAGGACAATGTGTTTTTGGGGACAGATCTGAATTTCAGAGATTTTCTGTCTCTCTCAACCCAAAAAAAAAATGAAATGCTTACATGGCAGCGGGAGAAAAGAAAAGAAATTAAACAAATTCGTTTTTGTTAAGTACCGTACCTGGTACAGGGACCTTGCGTTCCCGAAAATGAAGTCGATGGAGCCCTGGATGTCGCAGTTGTAGAAGAAGTGGCGGCCGATGTTGTCGAACAGCGTGTCCTGCGTCCCCAGGATCCTGCACCTATACAACATGGTCTTGTCGCCGGACAGCCGCAGCGCCACCGCCTGCTGCCCCACGGCCCCCGGCGGCGCCGCCGGCGCGGAATTCTGCGCGCGGGTCACGGCCGGAGCGTGCCGATCGTCAGTTGAGGATGGACATGGATCCGATCACGTACGCAGGCAGGCGCGACGGCGTGACGCACGCACGTACCTCGAAGGTGATGTGGCTGGCGCAGAAGTAGTCGGCCTCGACGGCGACGGAGGCGGAGTAGAAGGTGCCGACCTGTTTGCCGGAACGGCGGTCGATGTCCGACGCCCTGGCGTTCCACGTGATCACCGTCCGGCCGCTGCCCATGCCGATGAGCGACACGAACGGCTTCGTGATCGGCACCGTCACCTTCTCCCTGCACCCACAAGCGCGCCGTCATTGTTGCACTCCTTAGTTTTCCACAGTACTAATTTCTTGCGCTTTACAATACTCTGATTTTTTAGTATGCAGAATAAACTGGATGCACCACCGGAGTTAAGGTATATAGCAATGCACAAATATATATATCACCTACTACTTGTAAGGCATAAAAATTGAAGTTCACAAACTAGACAACGCTACATCGTGTTGCTTTCAAGCTTTATTAAACCCCTGACAGGAAAAATGGAGAACTGCTAGCTAACTGAATGAAGTGGCTGCTGCCCAAAACATGCAAAGCAAAACAGGAAAAAAACAAATCACGGAGAGAGGGGTGGGAAAGTTTGCAGCTAAGACGAGTCCAATAGGCAAGTTAGAGAGGGAGACGATCAAGCACACGTCGTGATCACTTAATACCCCCATTAACGCCGAGGCAGTTACTACAAAGGAAATAGAGGAGGTAGTGGGGAGGTATAGCAACCAGCGCGGCGGCGGGCGGCGGGCGGCGGGCGATGAGCGAGGCAGGCCAGGCAGCCAACGCAACGATCGACGCACCTGTACACACCGGGCCTGACGAGGATCTTGACGCGGCGGCGGTTGCCGGCGGGCACCATGTCGACGGCGCCCTGCACGGTGCGCGAGTGCCCCGTCCCGTCCTGCGACACCACGATCGTGTCAAGGTCGTGGGCTCCCTTCCTGCTGGCCGCCTTCACGCCGCCGCCGCCGCCGCCTGCCTGCACGGCGGCGGCGGACGGGATGCTGAGATCGTCCCACGTTATGAACGACCCGTCCGCCGCGGACGACGCGACGGGGAGGACGACCAGGAGGAGGATGGCGACCGCGTAGCAGATGCAGCGGTGCCGCCTGCACCCGGCGGCGGCTACCATGTCCACGTCCCACGGCACTCGCGCGGCCGGGTCGATCGATCAGGGTGTCGCGTCGAGTAGAGAACTAGCTAGCCAGGTGATCTGAGCACGTGACGCCGCCTAGCGCGCGTGGATCGAGCTCGTAACAGTAGCTGGCTACTACAGTTTAACTCGGGAACACGGCCGCGGGGAGGGATGAGAGGTGATCACTACTGGTCAGAGAATGAGAATGACGATGATGATATATAGCGCTGGCCGGGGCTGTGATTGTGTGGCGTTGCATGACATGAGACGAAACTTGAGTGGGTTGATGATGACGCCGACGCCGACGATACGAGAAGGGAATGGGGGACGATGGGATGCGAGACGTTGGACGACGAGGCGTGAGGAGAAAGTGGTGACGGAATTGAATACGAGGCCGCGCCCCGGCTTTCTGTGTGTTTGTTTGCCCGGCCGCCTTCCTGCTCGTCTAGCTAGAGCTACCGGACGACACGTCGGTTCAGCGCGCTGGAGCGCAAGATTTGCCGTGGTCTTGTGTGCACGGCTTCGGCTTCGGCTTCGGCTTCGGCTATGCTCGGGGACGTGTGTTTTTTTCGTGTCAGAGGCGGAATCCCGGAGGCACATTCCGTTCACGGCATCGTTGGCAATGGCAAGTGACACTTCGCGTGCACGTAGTCCGTAGACGAGAGATACTAGCTGCTTCCCGTGTCAGTTTGCGACGTTTTCTGCAGGCGGGTTCAAAAGTTTACTCGGCGTTTCGTGCTGCGCTTAATTCAGTCATGCGCGCGGGGACAAGGGACATGGAAGGATTATTTGGTGATGTGTCGTGTTTGCGAATATTTTTTGGAGGCGTGGTGAGATGGAAAGGTTGGTCACGCGAGGGAGACGACCATTTGTTTAGATTTTGCTGCAGGGGGTGTTTGGTTTGCATTCCATTCCGTGTTGGGATTTCATCACATCAGTGGAGGAATGCCGGACGGAGGTGGTTAGCGATTGTTTGGTTCAGATCGGTTGGGGTGCAGTACAGTGCAGTTCAGAGTGCAGACGTGGAGTGGAGCTCAACACGTTCGTCTCTTTCACCACATCCTCTGTCTGACTCTGATGCTCATCCTGCTCAAGTGCCCAGCTGCGGTTCTTGTCTGTCTGTCTCGCCAGGGGTGATGCCATTCATGGGTAGTAGCACAACATGCGTTTCTTGTCACCTCGTTTCGGAAAAATGGTGGTGGTCTGAGACGAGTCAGCGTCAGTGATGACGGCTCCTCTCGGAATGTGAATGGGATTAGGCGGAGGCGCAACATGTCTCGGACCTAACAGCTTTCTTGATCTTCCGTCGTCAGATGGTCAATCCGGTTGGGCTTCTTTGACGATCATAGGTGCTCGTCGTCTACACTGGACGTGTTCGTGTTGGGTCAGATTTGCATGCCAGCGCTTTTGTAGTTAGTTTTTAGGAAATGGATGGAGTCAGGGTCAAATTTATGTAGATAGTGCCGTAGTGGCTTCAGTTACACCTAGTATAGAATAGAACTAGAAATCTAGAATACTCAATCAGCAAACGAGGTCCTACCCTACCCTAAAGGTCTGGTCAGCTGGTCGTGTGATGGACAGAGTTGCAGTTTTTCTGGTTATTTTTTTGATCGGTTTCTTATTCTATTCTGGTTTTCATTTTGTTTTAGAGAAGAAGAGAGCCAAGAACTCGCAGACTTGCAGAGAGTATTCATAGCACTTTGGCGTGTGCCATGTTCGTTGGGCCCTGTAGAGTAGGGAGTATTATGCCCATTTCGGCCCATGGACTGGTTGGAATTGGAAAAGTCCTTCCATCCCTCATGTTCTGTGAACCTCTAAGCGAGCTCAACAATTCTTACCACAACATTTTCAAAGCACAGATTACACAACTAGGGCGGTCTTCGTTTGCGTGAACGATGAAGAGCACAAGACCAATGGACAAGGAGAGGCAAATGCAACACTATTTAGCATCTACTTACTAGTAAACCAAGATGACAAAGACAAGGCAACTTTGAATTGTTGTGGCGCTCAGATCAAACTTTGCAACATTTACAGCAACACAACGTGGCTTTTTCATTCAGATGTTTGTCTCATGGACCGGGAAGCCATATCACCTTCAGCCTACCAGCTCCATCCTTCCAAATGTTCGTCCTGTTCCTCTCCTGCGAGATATGATTGAGAGACTAATGAAATTCAACGACTATCCTCCCAATGCAGACAGTTCAACCAGCTCAAAACTATAAGATTCAATGGGCTTTGCTTGAAACTGATGCTGCGATGCAAGCTAAGTTACAAATCAACATAAATGCCGTTAAACCAGAAGAGCATGAATTCGAGCTAATAAGTGACTCGTAGCAACCAAAGTTGCAGAGGAAACCATGGAACACTATTTACACCAGATCTTACTCATTAAGTATGCTCTAGTATTGAAATCATAAACAAATAGGAACTTCACATCATCCACACATTCATTTTGATAATTGCTGACAACTAGCAGCAATTGATAACTCACTGAAAATACCAAGCGGCACCAATCTAGATATACCAGGTACTATGCATAATTACAGGGCACCATATCAAAATTTGCTATAGGAACTTTCTATTCAGATTTCAGATGAGAATTTTGCAGTACAGATACCTACAGCTTCCCTCTTTCTCCTAATCTTTTTTGTTGGTAATTTACCACCAAAACTTCTTTTCCTTGTTAATAAACTAAGTATAATTTATTATCTGAAAACCAGAAACTAGGAGGAGACTTTCAAACTTCAAGACGGCTATCAAATTGAAATAATGTGTGGGTTTGCCAAGCACAAATGTATTTGCAGTAAAACAATAGTATAGTTGTCGAGTGGACCCTCCTCTTGTCTGATACATGAACATGATCTATTTTCAGAATTGAGAAACTGGGATTTCAGTATTCAATGAAAAAAACCTGCCAATGAGTGAATGGACAAGGGACCCATACCATTAACATAAATAAATGGAATCTGTGTTCAGATGAGATATAACTCATTACTGCAACTTATAATATGCCTCAAATTTTGATTTTAGTTGCAGCACTGGATTTAGAAAAGTTCACACGTGCAGAGTCTGCAGGAGCAGTAACTTTATTATAAATATTTTTCATTGACTTCTGAATGTTACAATATGATGCCCCTTTACTGCTGATGATCAGAACGAGACAATGCTCACAAGGAAAACCAAGCATAAATAGGAAAAAATATTGCTGCATAGATTTACACTACATATTCGGAAGGTGCAAACATACATGTTTGAGGAAATATTTTGCTGCATTAAGATTTGATTTGACACATCCTAAAAGGAGGAGACAATATGCAGAAGTAGTCACTAAGTTCGCAAATAGAAATAGACCAGTCGGTTCATACCTAATTCTTATTCCACGATTGCTCAACCTCAGGCCTGTGGATTGACATGCGAGCAATCTCAGAAATAGCTGCCTCAGTAGCAAGGGTATCATCACCTGCAAGCTCCTCATACGCAGCCTCAAATGCTTCTTGCCAGAACCGTGGAAGCCGTACATGATTATCAGTGCGTGTGTACACATCCCACATCCGGCGCACTAGCTTCTCCCTTTGCTCCATCTCCTGTTCAACCCATGGTTAGGCAAATTTCAGTCTTGTTTTCACAGAGCCCAAAAGCATGAGTGCATGACACAAGAAGAAGTTTGTCCAGTCTGCTGAAACAATTTAACCACCTTGCAACCAATGGAGAGATACAAGTGGTAATCGTCCTGAAATTGAGAAATACTGTAAGGGCAGATGAGCTCAGTGATAGTAACAGATAGCCTCACAATACCTCCCATTTTTTCGTGACTTAAACTAGACTTATCTAGTAAACAATCGCCCATTTAATCTACACTGCAAATACAGAACTATAAGTAAACAAATCTACTTTAATTTCCCTTTTGTAATGACAGAAAGCTCTTGGCACGCATTTATATTTTACACATTGAAGTTATGAAGAGGATGAACAACCAAATAAGAGGCGAGATCTAGGATAGAAAGCGAGGGAATGGATTGATGAGCCGTACGTACGAGGGGATCGAGATCGTCAATGAGAGGGTCGCTCACGTCCGCGAACGTGGCGGCGAGCTCCCCGGAGGACAAGCGCAGCGTGACGGAGGCGGCGAACATGGACCAGAGCGCGAGGAGCGCGATGGCCGCGAGAGCCCACACCTTGTACCTACCCTTCCCGAACAGCGCCGCCTCGCCGGAAGAGACGGGAATCGAGATCTTAGTCGCCGACGCCGGCGTGGGGAGTGTAGACCATGGTGGTGGTGGTGGTGGTTGTGTTCGGCGACATTGACAGGCTTCATGGCGCCGGCGGCGGTTGGAATCCACCGACGAGAGCGCAGTGGCGAGTGGAGCTGGAGACTGGAGAGACTTGTGAGGAGTAGTGAGAGTGGTGTCTATCGAGGCTGACAGTGGGTCCGAGCTTTTTCACACGGCTCAAACGGATTTATGTTGTGTTTGTTTTTGAGAACAAAAAAAGATATGACGGGTCGGAAGTAGCGAGAGTTAGTGGTATATTATCTACGAGGCTGACAGCGGGCCCGAGCTATTGTTTCTCTGCTCAAATTTTTTTTTTTAGTACCGCTCAAAATCTTTTTTGTTGTGAAATTTTGGTTGATGATCTTTTTGTCCCTGAAAGCGAACAGGCTGAACATGCTCTTTCAAAGGGTTTTTTTAGTACCGCTCCGTGAGCATTTTGTCCCTGAAAGCGAGACACCATCGAGCTCCGTGAGCATGGACGCCATATACTCCCTCTTTGAGCGTACGTTTACAGCTAGATGGACCAAAAATAACACAGATTTTTAAGAAGCGTGGCATTATTTAAAAAGATACAAACAATGTTAGGAGAAATGCTACATAGATAGCATTAGTTCCTAGCTTATTATTTCCTAGTCACTTATTGTTGCGTAGTGAATACCTTGCATCTTCATTTTAGCATGGTGTTTTTGGAAGTTTTAAGTAGTCATTGTCGTGTAGTGGCACCATGCATCTTCAGTTTGCAAGGCTCCTCAAAACTATAACAAGCAGATCAATAGCTAAAATTTTAGGTCCTCCAACCTCAATATAAAGGTCCCTTTGGTATGTAGGATTTTCAAACTGGAAAAATAGGAAACACACATGAGACAAATTCGATAGAATTTAAAATGCATGAATGTTTTCATTGTGGCCTTTGGATCCAGCACATGAAAATACAAGGGTTTTTTGGTTCCAAGCCATCGGAATTTTCCTACTTTGGGGCGGAGCCATTCTGATTCGAGTAATTTGAGATCCGCCATTATAATTTTACATTGGCGGTTTCAGCCATTGTGTACGTATAACTCGTTTTGGGCCCAACGGGTCAACATGCGTGTATACAGATTTTGTATGGACAACAATGCCCCTCCGGCTGAATTAGAAGGCAACCGCGTCCGTCAACGTCGGTTTCTCCGTCATTCTCGACCGTCCACGCGCTAAGCGCCCGGTCGTCCGCCGTCGCCGGCGCCATAGCCGCCAGGAAGGGGGCCGCGACACCGCACCCGCCCCGCCTCATCCTCGCGACGACTTGAGCTCGTCCTCGCACGCGCGCCCGCGGACAGTCCACGCGCGTGCAGGTGGAGTCCACGCGCCCGCCGGACTTCTTCTTCTTCGACGCTTTTGATGTTGTTTCCGTCCCGCGCCCTCCTCCTCCCTTATCTCAGGTGTGTTGAGCTTGCCGCTAGGTCATCATCGGTAGGAGAAGTCCCATCCTTGGTGAGCACCTCCTCTCGCCGCAAGATGTTCGTTGAAATGCCGCCATGGCAAGAATCGGTTGTTGATCCCTCTATCAATGTCGGGATGGAGGCTCCAGTGGGGAAGCGGTGGGGGGGCGGGGAGGGGATGGGATGGATGCGGGTTAGGGTTCTTGGAGGATGGAGAAGACGGAAGAGACCGGAAATAGACGGAGAAAAAAAGGCCTCACGTCGTGGTCGCCTTCTATGTGGACGGGAGGGGGCATGGAAGGTCCATATGAGTTCACATGCGTGGTTGTTGACTGGCAAGTGGGCCCAAGAACGAGTTATATCATTACCAATGGCTAGAACCGCCGAAATGTAAAATTGTAATGGCAGATCTCAAATTACTCGGGAATTGTAATGGCTCGGCTCTAAAGTAGGAAAATTCCGATGGCTTGGATCCAAAACCCAAAATACAAAGGAATGTTTCTGCAAGTTCCATCACATGCTAGTTTTCCTCCAGCATTCCTATAATTTCATATGTCCAATAGTAATCCAAAGGATATTCAATAGGTTCAATTATTTATTCCAAAGTGACATACAATGAAGGCTTCCTACAGAATTAGTTTTTTATCTTTATTTTAAATAGGGCCTTAGCATATTTGGACTTGACGCGTGAACTAAGATACGGGGTTAATATGAATTTATTGCCCATCAATTGTTTCTAGAGTTATGATGTGTGGCAAGTATATTGTACTACCTTCATCCTTAAATAATTCAATTTCTAAAATCATTCCAAATCGGCTTTTATAAGCTTACCATTTTTTTTGAAAAGAACGTGAAATATATTTTTATAGCATGCTTATTTGATTTCATAGATGTCCATACTTTTTTCTTGTAAAGTTGATTAAAGTTACAAAAGCTTAATTTATGACAACTCTAGAAGTTAATTTATCCGGTTATGGAGGGAGTATTGATTAGTGTACTCTTTGTGAATATTGATTAGCGTGTCTTCAAAGTTTCCATAGACATTGGAGAACAAGGAATTTTTTGATTGAATTTTATATGAACTAATATTTGGTTGGAGAGTCTAAGACTATATCATGGTTCATGTGCTTAGAGATCAAACAAATCACACTGTACATACTACTCCTATACAATAATATGATCATAGACTAACCTTGATGCCGGTTAATTATGATAAATGGTCCCAATACAAAATTAAGTTTGGAGAGTCATAGCTATACAATGCATGAGAAAGAATTTGGTGTAACTTCCACGTTTTGGTTTCTTGTGATGAAATGTATCTGCCAAGATTTTATTTTCAAACTTGAGTATTTTAGTAGTAGACAACGTGTTTGTACATTGATTTTGCATCAAACATGCCATGATACGTCTTTGTTGATTTCAAATAAAGAGACAACGTGTTTGTTTTCAAACATGCCATGCGTCTTTGTTGATTTCAAATACATTGTTTGACTAGCGTTTAGCGATTTACATGTAGTAGATAAAACATGTATTCTCTCTATCCCAAAGTAAAGTAACTGATGTTTTAGTTATACCGTAGGTTAAAATATTTCAAATATGAGCAAAATTATAGAAAGGGAACATTAGCATTTACACGATATAACACTAGTAATACTTCATTAATATATAAACATTATTTTTCATGAATTTAGTCAAACTTAAATTGTTTGACAAAGGGCCATTAAATATTAGCTATCTTACGGAACAAGTAAACAAACAAGCATTCGAGAGTTATAATTTTAATGACTTTAACTCAAAACAAACAAGCATTCGAGAGTAATAATTTTAATAACTTTAACTCAAAACAATCACGTTTTTTTTTTTTTTTACAAACAAAACAACGAGCTTTGTACTCTACCGTCCTACGGCAAGATCGTCTCAAGTCAAGTCTCAACGCGGACGTGCCGTACTGCCGTGTTCCCCAACCTGTCTCCACTACAGGCCAGTCATCCGGGTCCACATCAACCAGTGCCAGTTGCCAATCGCCACACCTCCAGCCAGCCGCCCTCCGGGGCCCTACTGCCAGTCTGCGCAGCCCTACTCCACCGCACCGGGTAGCAGAAGAAACCAGGCGCAAGTTCACACCGAATCCGACGGTCTAGGCCGCCTCAACGTAAATCAGACGGTACTCGTCTCACTACGCGCTACCTCCCAACTATCCGCTACCCAGCCACTTCCACAAGGGCCCCAGACATCGTGTCCCTTTCTGTCAGTGACGTACTCTAACAGAAACCGGGGTACGCATGGGCCTAGTAATTAACTAATAATATCTCGTGCACAAAAAAAAACCAGAGACCAAAAAAAAAAAAGGAAAAACAAGGCAGAGAAAAAGATGCTTTTGGCATCATCCAGCCCACCACGCCTCTCTCCTGCTCTTCTCCACCCGCCCCCTCTCAAAAGAAACACACATCCCTCGGATCCCGCCACGTCAGCGATCCGCGCCTCCCGATCCGAGCACTCCCATTGGTCGCCCGCGCGACCCCCCTCTAGCCACCCTCCTGCACCTGGTCAGGACGCGTCCCGTGAACCGCCCCCTCTTCCCACAATGGCAGAAACACCATCCCCGTATAAGATCACTCTGTATTTCAAATCCCCTCGCAACCAAACACTTTCGTGGGAAAAAATAAATTTATTATAGGGAGAGGGGAGGGGGAAGAGGGGATGGTGGACGAGGCGTGGGAGCGGGCGGTGGAGGCGGCGCTGCACGCCGGCGGCGAGGGGAGCTCGTCGCCGGCGCGGAGCCTGACGCTTGATGGCGCCGTCAAGTGCATGCATGGGCGGCTGCCGGCTGCCGAGATACTGGAGCGGCACCAGAGCCTGGAGCACCTCTCGATCGCTGGCATCGGGGGTCACGTCGCTCGAGGGGGTTCCGCGGCTGCGGAACCTCACGCGGCTCACCCTCTCCGACAATCGCATCGCTGGCGGCCTTGACCACCTCGTCGCCGCCGGCCTGTCCTCGCTGCGGGACCTCGACCTCAGCAACAACCGCATCCAGGATGTTGACGACCTCGCGCCACTAGCTGACCTCCGTCTCGTGTCGCTCGACCTCTACGAGTGCCCCGTCCTCTCGGGTCAAGGACTACAGATCCAGGGTCTTCGGTCTGATCCGGACGCTCAAGTATCTGGATAAGATGGACGCCGACGAGAACGAGCGTCCCTGAGTCTGATGACGATGACGACGACGGAGATGGGGACGGCGAGGGCGACGGCGAGGGCGACGATGATGACGAAGATGAGGAAGAGAGGAAGACCCCGGGAGCGGCGAGGTAGCGAACGGGGGCGTTGCCCACGCGCGCGCCAGCGTGGCTTCGCATCCCGTGGAGGTGAATGGGGTGATCGATGTGGACGAGGAAGAGAGCGATGCTGACGAGGTCGTCCCGAACGGGGTGTCGAGCACAGCCACGGGGCAAACGGGTTTCGTGTTGCTGCTGCTGGAGAAGCCCCTGGCGAGGAGGATGAGGACGGGGAGGAGGATGACGACGATGACGATGACTTCGATGAGGAGGATGATTTGGGGGAGATTGAGATTGATGAGGAGGATGCTGTTGTGGAGGTGCATGATGTAAGTAGTGATGAGGAGGAAGATGGGGTTGAGGAGGGAGGAAGAGGATGAGGAGGGGAGGACGAAGATGATGAAGAGGAGGAGGAGGTTGAGGATGAAGGTGAAGACGCTGAGCCGCAGAGCAGTGGTAGGGTTCCCATGATGACAGGGGTGGATGGGAGAAGAGATAGACGGGCATGAGCATGGAGAAGGGGACGATGAGGATGAAAATGGTGAGATCGGTGAAGAGGATGAGGAGGGATTGGAGGTTGATAGGGTTTATGAGGAGGGGAATGATGATGATGATGCAGATGCCGATGATGAGGTATAACACAAAATCTCTTGCAAGCGTTTCAAGCGCTTTTCCATTTATTGCAATTTCCTGTTTGTTCAGTTGGTAATCTGTTTTACTATGTTGCAGATGACATAGCTTCTATTTGTTTTTAGTATATATTGTGAAAGTTGCGTGTAGCGAAATTAATTTGTCATGGTGTTGCTTGTGTATCTTCTGTAGTGAGCTGCCTAGGAGCATTTGGGAGAGCGGTAGAGAACCATGGTTGCTGAACACATTTATAAACATCTTTTCTTGTCGTTTAATTTTATAATAACTACTATCTGCTAATAGTCAGTGCTGGTAGGTCTAGTGAACTGTAGATATGGTGGTATGGCCTAAAAATGAGGACTGGGGGTTTGCTTGTTTTGTAAATGTTGAGGATATGTTGGATAATTAGCTTGTATCAATTTGGCAATTATATATCTTATTATGCATTTGGTTTAAGGGGCCTTTTGGCTATTATCTGTGTATACTTGTATATTTCTTGCATGTGTCTCTTCTTGTGTATATGTTCCTGTTTTACTGACTAGAACTAGAATTTTTAGTTTGGGTTTTGTCTGTTCGTTTTAGGAGTGCATGTTATTACCCTTTGTGTTATTGTATTTTGCACTCTTGATCCTTATTATTGTTTATGCTATTTAATTTTTGTGATTTGATGATGACCATATTAATGAGTTCTTGATGAACTTGGGCACTTTGTTGTGTGCCTTGCCATGTCTAGACAATAGATCAAATTCTGATGGAGCTGTTCCAGAATATTTGTGCAATGAAAATCTGCTAATCCGTTACCCAATCAGAAAGATTTCATTTGCCATGAAGTTGGCTATTTAAAAAAATGTTATGTTTGACAACCTGCTATGTCACCATTTTGATAGCTACTTATTATCAAGTTTTGATTCTCCAAAATACTTCATGTTATCGTTTTGCAATGGTTTATGTTTAGTATCTTGGTGGCTTAATAATCTTGGAATATTTGTGAACTTTGCAATGGTGGTTCTTCAGTTGAACAAGTATTCTAAAACTATGCGGTATATAAAAGATTGACTGTTCGTATTTTTACTTATTACCATCAATTATCTATATGTTTTCTAAAACTTGAGTTGCTGGCCCTTGTGTGTACAAAGAATCTGATCTGATCTATAGTTATGGTCATCCGCATGCCACTTCAGTTCATTCTATTCTAACAATATTTCTGTTTGAGTTTTGAGTGATCGATTTCTTTCATGTTATGAGAGTAGAAATACATTTCTAATTAAGGTTTATTTGCAAAAATTCATGTTGAATATATTTCTGTTTGAGTTTTTGAGTGATCGATTTCTTTCATGTTATGGTAAGCCATTTCTAATTAGGTTTATTTGCAAAAATTCATGTTGTTCAGGATGAAGACACCGAGTATCATGTTCAACCAATCGCTCAGCCTCAAGCCACATAGCCATTGGTGGCGACTTGATGCAGCTGACCCTGATGATGCTGATGAAGACAGGGAAGAAGTGGATGATGATGATGAGGGGGCCACAG
>JADLZK010003511.1:0-20767 GCA_015847255.1 Hyparrhenia diplandra
TGCCACTTCATACTGAATACAATTGGATTATATATAGAGGAGAGACTAGAGAGTTAAGCGCGTGGAAAATGCATGTGCATAGTGAAATTTTGATTAGTCAACAAACTCAGCATGGTGCAGGCTGTGCTGCACATCTATGCAGATGCAGAGCACCCACAAGAAGCACATGCATAACAGGGAGATATGGACCATGACACATTGACAGAGGTTCTCTTTATATCGTGCGTCAATCTTATACCGTTTCATTGTAAAACACTCTAGTTTAGTAAAACATGCTGCTTATACAAATGCTAGAGAAAATTATGGAGTGTAGTGGGCACAGAAACTAAAAATTAATGTTTATACTGTGTAGACGAATGTTTATACTGTTGTAGAAATGGTACGGTGTTGTCGAGGATCTCACTGTTGATTTCTTTGACAAAATAAATGAGTTTAAGGTACAATATTTAGTATATTTTACTCAAAAACTTTAGGTTAGTTGTACGTGAGCGATAGTTACGACTAACCACGTGCTCCTACGACTATTTAGATGATATACTCCTCCATCCCAAGAATATCGAGAAAATCATCTCAAGTTTGACCTCAAATTTATATATACGAGATAATAATATTTAGGATGTCAATTGAGTATCATTGGTATTATGAATGTCGTTAGGCTGGAAGCTGATTTAGGAGGAGGAGAGAGGGCTCTGTGCTACAGTGCACGCGATGCCTACAGTGCCGTGGTACCGTTCACGTGGTGAGGGCCGTAGCACCGCGCACGGTGAGGAGGCGGTGACGCGGCTAGGGTTTGGGGGCGTTGACGCCATGCAGCAGGCTCGCACGGCCGGAAAGAGGAAGCGGTTTTTCTTCTAATCTCTTGCTTAATTGTAGATTGATACATCTCCTCTCATTATATAGAGAGGTTTGACTCGCCTCTAAGCAAGTCACTAATTAACCCTAATGGGCTAAGGCCCAGCACTCTTGACTCCTCTAACAATTGAATTCTTCGTTAATTATATTTTCATAGTATACCCACTAGATGTCGCGAAATCTTTGTAGTGCTTTTCTATAATTTTTGTCAAACTTAAATTCCTCTAACTCTTTAAGATTGTTGAAATAACTTACACTTGAAATGGAGAGTTATAAACACCGGGTGGTTGGTCATATATTATATTTAAGTATCAAATTAAACGGTTTAACTTACGACGGCACTCAGCGCTTGACGTCCGAATCGTGACGATCGCTCGACGCTAGCCGCCATGCCTTCCTGAGCCCAGCTCGCTTCCCAGCCTCCCTCTCCTCTCGCACCACCCCGACCCGACATGAGGGGTGCTCAAGCTCCACCTCGGCTCTATCATGGAGAGTGCATGTAGCGTAAGGTGGAGGAGAAGAAGAAGAAGAGGCAATACCCCGATGTACTTTTGTAAACAACCGGAACCAACAAATTAAAACATATGCATGAAAGATAGTTGAAACAATTAAAAACATCATTCTAAAACACTAGAAAACACATCACCGATCTAGTTTTGAAAACATCCGTAAACAAACGCTTGAAACATACGACCAAACTAGTTGAAAACACTTAAAATATTCCTTTTGAAATATAGATGAAACATATCTCTAAAACATGTGAAACACTCAAAACATACTATTGCAACATGTCTCGAAACTCAACAAAATGCAACATGTGCAACATCCCTCGACTCTACTTTTGCAACATTCATCTATGGTTCTCGGTTGAAAACATATCTCAAACAACAATTGAAACAAACAAAATTGAAACATTGGAGGAAAGAAAAGAAGCATGGCGTGTTGAGCGCTATGCCACCGGTGCGAGCTCGTCGCGGCTGATATATCGGGCGGGGAGGGAGACGGCTGCCCAAGGCCACGGGGCTCCCCACGGGAGGATGCCGCTACCGACTATGCTCGACGCCCGAGGCAGGCAAAGGAACCGCTGTCGGCCAAGGGGCACCACCCGCGGGAGGACGATCACGCTGGGTGGGTCGATGCCGCCAAAGGGAAGGACGCAAGGCTGCCGCCACACACAGAGCAAAGAGCTCCTGGCCGTTCTGACGACCGCTAGATTATTAGCAGGGGCGCCAAGGGGCAACGCCGGGGCTAGGAGCTCGCACTAGCTCAGCCTCGGCCTGCCATGCAGACACTCAAGGAGGAGGCTCAGATTGGATAAGGAAGGGAGCAGAGTATTGGGGTTGGCGGAATCGAGAATGGGTCGCGGCGGGGGAACAGGGCGGTGAAGGAACGATGCGAGCGTCACCGATGGGCCGGTGTATGACGCGAGGCTCAGGAACATGCCAAATATTAGGCCTTGAGATTCTTCAAAATTATTAGGCTCCTGATTTTGTCAAAACAAAGTTATACGTACTCCTAGACCCGAAACTGCCTCGTGGTGGACCCCATCCGTATGAGTTCAAGTCCTTAATTTAACACGATTGTTTTGTATTTTTCTAGATTTATTACATGATACTGTATTGTTTAAGTGGTAGGTTTAGTTTGTTACTGTTCTCTGGATCTGCTACTATCCTGCGTTTTGAGAAAAGAGAATTAAATCTCCTTCTGAGATTGTGTGTCTACAGTACGAGTAAGAGCCCGCTTTCAAAAAAAAAAAAAAGATTGTGTGTCTGATCTGATACATTCCTCACGTACTGGGCAAGCTTACTGAATTAAGACATGAATGAGCAAGTCGTGCAGGGAGCTGGGATCGTGAAGATGGCGGCCCTATGCCCACAAGCAAGACCTGCAAGCTCGCACTATGGAGGAAGACCAGCTGGTGCCTTATGCTGACGACGCAGCTGCAGGGATTGATGGTTTTCCAACACAGGATGTTGACTGATCGCCCGGTGCGAGGGGCTGAAAACATTGTTAGGATATCTGTCATGACTTGTGTAACCGAAGGGGGTTTTTTATAATCCTTGTCAATTCTGGTAGTGCGTCTAGGCATAGGTCCCTGTGCGTTGTTTTGCCTAGCGATTATCATTTAGCTCTCTTTATACTCGGTGGTCTTGCTGGTACTTGAATCCTCTTTTTGTAGTTTTGTTGCCTTGGTAATGAAATTGGTTTTCCAATAATGGAAAAAATGTCTCTAGAACGCAACGTTAGTTCTCTTGTTTGGAGAAGGTATCGTCGCTTGTGTTTTGTGAGCTTATGTTACGGGCAAGCCATCGTAGTCTTCAGTCTAGATAGGTAATCCAACATTATTCATACAAATTGGACAGTAATAATATGTTTCTTACAACGACACATATGTAGTGCTAAATGGGGATCTTAAATGGTTCGGCCAACAACAACGATTCGATGTATCCCTTAGATTGGCAGTTTGTGAAATTTTCCTTTTGTTATACAAGAATTCCGCTGTCCTCGCCAATTTGAATATCCGTTCGTAGCTGCTTTTGGATAAAGCATTGTTGTCTTGCCGTTAAGCCACTCGCCTGTTAAAATCTTTCCATGATTCCTCTTTGAGTACGTGTATCTCCCCCACGTGCAACTTCAATGGAGACATTGTGCCTTTCATGTAGCTATCGTTGTCGAAGCAACATGAGGGGATCAGTTGTTCTCGCTGCATAAAGTTAAATATTCGAATATATTAGTAAGATCTACCAAAAATGATACCTTGAGGCCCTTATTTATTTAAGCAGTACTGGGGGGTTAGAAATTGCTGCTTCCAGCACGGTAAGCCAGGAGTGGACCATGGACAAAAAACTGTCTTGAAAATAGCTTAGCACTTTAGCAGTGGCGATCAATATATACCAGAACCCTGGTCGATCAATTATTGTAAGCAATAAGTAAACATTAGCATTTAATTTGCACCGATGGTTTTTTATTGTGACAACCACGGTGGGAAACATGGGCATTTTCACTAGTTGTTGGCTTATCTTAGCCACCACTGTAGATGCATTTTCAGTAGTAATCTGCTTAAGCACCCATAACTGGAAATGCTGCACTATATATATACTCTATCTTCTTGCCTTTTTTATAGGAAATTGTATCTTGTAGCCTGAGCTATAGCACTCATACTGAGCGCATTCTATTTTGGGAGCTTTTGGCTGCTGAAAAATGGTAAAATATAAGGGGATGTTTCTATGTTATTTTAGAGTTTGCTTCTGAAATTGATAGCTTAGTTATAGATAGGCTGGATGTAAAACACGATTGTAATTCTCACGATTAGTTTTTTTTCATAGAGGCACCTTGTAGTGGGCGGTGAGAAGAAATAAGATTGAGTGGATGGGCTAGTGTTTTGACCCTTATATACCGTGACCACTTTGGGGCGAGATGGGCTTCTACTAGGGTCGCTATATTAACCAAGGCGGTCCTTTTTATGGTCCACCTCCAAAACGGAGGCAACTTTTAGGGCGGTTAATAGATTTTACAAGGCAATGCCTCAGTTAATCTCTGGGCATTGACCGAGGCGGTTGAAATGCCTACCCCGCATCCGAGACCCTTTCCAAACGCATCGCAAAAATTTTTTTTTAGTTGTGGAAATCCCAAACAGTTAGGGACATTAAAAAAATCAATTTCTCTCATGGTATGGCCGATAATAAGAAAACTAAAAACCTGACAGACATGAAAATCTGTCTCTATCGGGATCTATGGACGGTGCATGCCTTTTTAGGCGTTAAATACTAAAATATATCAGATTATTGTTTTAAGATTGTGCCAATATTACTTCAATTGAGTATTTCACATGTTCTTTCCGTTAAATTACCCAATATATTTGATTTTCTGTCCTTAAGTGGATGACAAAAATAATGTTGTTTTTCTTCTTATTTGGAACGGTGTGATTCCACATGTTTTCCATATAGGTGTGTGATGTAATCATGCCACCGGCTGTTCATATGCTTTATCCGTTGGACGAAGCCACTGGCCGGGCAACCCGGCTGAAGCCCTGCCAAATGTCAGCCAATGTCATCGGGCAAGAAGCCCCCCCCAACATAGAGCCCCTAAGCCCCACCTTAATTTTTTTTGCATAATTATGTAGTTTAGAGGGGCTAAGACTATATCGTCGTTAGTGCCGGTTTGTTCTCTCTACTAGTGGTAAAATGGACATTTGGACTAGCTTTTTTTTGTGTGTGAATAGCCTTTTTCTTGGTTGACTAATTTGCACGCTTGTGCATAGCCTATTTCACGCATCTATAGAAACACCTTTTTGTAGTAATGTACTATCTTATCAGAAAATTCCCTCATGTCACCTAATACTGTATGTATAAAGTAATGTTATGTGAGAAATATCAAACTCAAAATTCCAAACTGAAAAACAAATTTTGAGCCTGTTAGAATTCAAAAGATTACCATATACTCCTCCGTTGTCCCAAAAAAAAAAAATGTCATTCTACCGTCTAGAAATCAAATATATATAAATACCTTTTTTAATATTTATATTATATATTTAGTATCATTAGATTTTTTAACCGAGGAGCTTTTCTCCCCATTCTCATGCACGCCCATGGAAATACTGCAGGCGCCAGGATACGAGCCCAGGTGGTCGGCCTCACAACTGTTGTCTTTTTTAATATATTTTTAATATAAAATTATTTAAAGATACAAATGTTGCTACTATTTTTCCTAAACATCCAATCAAACTTGAGAAAGATTTTTTTTTTTGACAACTAACTTGAGAAAGATTGACTAACACGAATCTCATAACGTCGTCAGTTCCTTTTTTGGGACATTTTAATTAATAAGCTAAGTAGTGAGGGACATTACCCTCGTATGACTCAAGGTCATCTACCATCCTGAGAATCACGGAAATTGCCTGCACCATTTTAGGTAGACTTAAAAACCCAATCAAAGCAATCCTTTGTTGCTATATCATGCATCCCAACGAAGGAAGCACATGACAAAATGGGATATCCAACAGTTATTATTGAAAAAGCTTCAGATGTTCTTCAACGGACTTTGGAATGTATCCTTCTTGAAGCATTTTACCTCCATGTTGTAGCTTTTAACCAAATCTTTTATCTGTAAATTCAAGATGGTGAATATATATGCATTTTTTCACATATCAAAATTAAAGATATACATCGTGTATGTGTTTGTGGTGATGACATAACAAGTTAGCATGCAAGGCTACTGGCTAAATACATATGCACCTAATGATTGCCTGATAGTCATTCAGATTGAGACCAAAAAAACTTGAAACATCTAGATAAGGAAGTTAACTTACAAAGTATCTTAGATATGGCATGCGATATTCTCCTCCTGGTGAAGCTTATTTTCAATGGTCTCACAGCAATCAAATATTTTTCTAAAGCAAATTTCATGCATTCTGGAAGGTCATGAGCCCCCACTGAATCCCAGCTGGACATGATAGTTCACAAAAGCTTGTGAGCTCTATATGAACACAATGATTGAACAAAATATTACTACATGCATACGCTTTTTAGATAATCGGAAATTATATTTCCGCTTCAATCCATCCGAGGATGCATCAGGCCAACAAAATTACAACTGAAAATGTTGTTGCATAAGACAAAAAGTCACCTGAAAACATCGTGCACTTTAAAAAATAAAACAACTAAAACTCATCCACCATTGAGACTCCGATCATGTAACCCGGGCATCAGCATAAGGCCCCATAAGCGCTGTGCGAATGAGCCACCACTTTGATGCCGGGCGCCAGCCGATTGATCCAAGGGATCTTCCACCGACGCTCCCAATGAGAAAATGCCATCCAAAGACGCCATCGCCGCCCACCAAACTGGTGTGGGTTTTCACCAAGAGATCCTTGAAAGATGGCGCTCCAGCGAGGAAAGTGGCGCCCCCGGGCCACCGCCGCCGTAGTAGTGAGCGGCCAATGCCATGTCCTCGGGCCACGCCGATACGCCAGTCGGGTGACGCGGCACCATCGCCGAATACGTGATTCGAAAACAAATGCCGACGTCCGCCGCCATCCTCGCCATCCCTTTCCACGACTTCTCCACCTTGACGAACACCGTGGAAGCCACACCATGGCCGGCCACCGGGTTCAACCCCGATACGGCCAACCCGATTGCTTCCACCGTCGCCGCCCCGAGAACACCGCCACCATGGCGACGAACCGCGACGCCCCATCGTCCCGGGGTCGCGGGATCAGCCCGCACTGGGTTCTCCGGCCGCCCCGGGAGAGATGGGCGGTCTGACCGCGCCACCATGGGGTCGAATCTTCGCCTGCTCGCCCAAACCCCTGCTTCCTCGCCGGGCTGCATCATCCGCGCATCACTTCCAAATCAATGCCTCCGAGACTCCAAAGAGGCCGCCCCCGCGCCGAACCGCTAAGGACACCAAATCAGGCCCGAAAGGCTCGATCCGCCCCCAGCGCGCCGCATCTGAGCTTGAACCGTCGCCAAGTCCCCCTCGTGCCCGAAAAACCATCATTGAAGACGGCGAGGACCAGGCACCACACGATGAGCCCATCACTCCCTCCACGCCCAGCAACTTCCGCCCGCGTCGCACCTCCAAATTCCGCCGCACTGGGGGCCGGGGCGCCGTCGCCGGGCGCGCACCAAACCGGCCATGGCTGGCTTTTTTGCCCGCACGGGAGAGGCAAACCTGCCGGGCCGAGCCGAGATCCCGGCCGCCGCCATGCTAGAGTCGCGACGTGGCCTCCCAATGGACTCCTCCCGGCAATGGGCGCAGGGTGAGGAACGGAGGGGAGGAAAGGGTGGCGGCTGGCTAGGTTCTCGCCGCCCGCCTCGGGCCTCGCAGCGGAGGCGTATGGGCCTAATCTGTGTTTCAACTACATGCATACGTAATGATAGAAAAAATTTAATACATACACAAAGGTACCTTTTAAGTACAATTCAACTATGTAATTTATAGTTGTCCTTGTTATACACACTCGCTACTACAAAAAAAGGAAAGAAATTACTTTGGTTGCCAAAAATGGAAAAAAAAAATAGACTAGGTCAAGGGTCTGCCGACCGACGACTACCCCCACTCCAGTGCTAGGTTTGCCGGAGCTCCGGTGAACTCTAGCGACCGGGCAGGCCGCGCTCCTCCCCCCCCCCACACACACACACACCAACACCATCTCGAAGCCCGACGAGCCTCCCCCACCAGGGCTACCCTAAACCGCCGCCCATCGATCATCCCCACCACCTGGTTTACGTACCCGCTCCCTAGCCAGCCGATCATTCTCTTCCCCTCGGAGTTGAAAGCTGAAGGGGGTTAGCTTATCGAACCCTATCTCGATCTAGGAGGAGAGCAGAGAGATGAGAGAGAGAAAGAGAGAGAGAGAGAGAGAGAGATAGAGAGGAGGAGGAGGATTCAAGGGATCCACCGGCGGCAGCTGCTGGGTGGAAACCGCTATGGCCGCGCAGGGGAGGCGGTGGGGCGCCGGACATGAGGAGGCGTTGGGATTGGCGCAGACAGTCGGAGCCCGGGCATGGAGCCGTCGCGCCGCTGCCATGGGGAGAGAGAGAGAGAGAGAGAGAGAGAGAGAGGAGAGGAGAGGAGAGAGAGAGAGAGAGAGAGAAAGAGTTTGGGGCTGTGGGTGAAGACGATTGTGTGGGCCCG
Organism: Hyparrhenia diplandra; assembly: GCA_015847255.1. Taxonomy (NCBI): domain Eukaryota; kingdom Viridiplantae; phylum Streptophyta; class Magnoliopsida; order Poales; family Poaceae; genus Hyparrhenia; species Hyparrhenia diplandra. Next base: position 8,491 of record JADLZK010003511.1, read on the forward strand.
GCAAGCATTATCCCCACAGCCTGGGTACGGACAAAAGGAAGACTTTACCTAAAGACCAACATATATAAACATCATAATTTCCATTTTGAAATTCAAATTTTGTCTCCATTTAGTGGACCGTCCTCCCCAAGGTAGATGGAAGTTTCCATGTATAGCAACATGTCGAACTAAGGCAAAGGTTAACCAAAAAGACGCAACTCATTACATATATTATTTGTAGTATGGTTAACATTTGTAAAATTTCATTTTTCATAGTAAAGATAGACAAGAGAACTTTATAGATAGAAATATTTCAAGTAGGAAAGCAATTCAAACCTTTGAATGCACTTGGTAACAATTCGCATTCTTCGAGCGGCTGCATAAGAATCATAAATATCATCCAAAATGGTTGCACTGGCGGTAATCATTGTCAATATTATTCGCCTCGTGAATAACATGGTTCTGGTAGTATATGCCTAATATCCACAAATAGCATCTGACGAGTCTGTCTCGAGCAAATGGAAGCCCCTAATTCAATATCTATATCCTTCCACCACCTATAATTTTCTTGGGAGGTAATATTATAAGTGAAGGAACTGGTTTGCAACTAGAAATATAATTAGTATTAAATTGGTAATGAAAAGAGTTTTTCACCTTGTAATGATATCCAGCTCATGCTGGTGATGGAGCTGCATAATATTTGAGTTCAACTTTGCGAGTTCCAACACCTTCTCATGCACTATGGCATCTTTTCTCATACGCAGAGATGTAATACTTTGATTCATAAACCCTGACTCTTCTAGGTAGGGGGATCTGAAGTGCAGATTTGATTTCAAAGCCAATGACCCTTCCACGTAGGGTATCATTGTTTCTAAACGCCTTTTGGCTGAATATTATAGCTTTTCCAAGTATTTTTCTCCATGAGTCCTCATATGCACAGCATTGTAAAGGTTCAACAGGTCTTTTAGACTGTCCACTGAAAAACCACCTTCTTCATGTTTGAACCTCACAAACACATTCGTACCTTTGCCACAGAATTATTCAACTTGAATTCCCAAGAATTAGAAGAAAGTATAATCTATATGGTTTATTTTAAAGACTTTTTTTTTTCATCATATTTGTTAAAAAGAGCTATTTATATAATTAAGTCGCAAAAAAAAGCTATTATATATAATTTCCCGCCGGTCTTCAACACAAAGAAAACTGAGAGGCGACTAGTATGAAGGTCGTGGTGTTAGCCAAATATAGGAGTGAAATGAGCATGACAAGTATAATATTAGTTGTAGTAGCTTGCTAGTTAACTAAATGACGAATTGACGATGCTCATCAATTCAGACCATGAAAATAATTGCAGCCTAGGAGATTAATATGGCAATTATTAATGGAGACTGTGCATGCAGTGTGTGTTTATATATATGCAGTGATTGTTCGTCGCTACCTGGTGAGACCATGTATCTATGTTTCCGAAGTAGACAAACCACAGTGCTACTGTCCCAAGGTCACAGTTACAAACATCAGCAGTCTCAATCTGTTCTAGTGCAGTACTGATCTCCCGTTCGAACAGTGATCCAAGCATAGACGCTCCAACGCATCGGATGAGATGCAGCCTACTAGCAGTAGTCGTAGTCGTTGAGCTTTGGTTATCATTTCGGCCACTTCTATCCTGAGTTTGTCCGCTCGTTCTTCCATCTGAATCTTCTGAAAATAGTATAATATACAAATACAGTTATTATTCCATTAGAAGAAAATCTAAGAATCTGTCACATCATTAATTAGTTTCAAGAATTGGTTAACCATATGGATATATATAAATGAAATACATCTGTAAATAGCTAGATCTGTTAAGTTGCGATGAAGCTGCTGCTGCTGAGTAGCCGAGGGAAGGTATCTCCCCAGATAGATGGCTGGAAAATGCCGGTGTTCTTCTTTTCAGGCGGTTGTCACCTTGTTGTCAAGGTCATCATGCCGTGTTTTTGCAGCGGAGCATTGCAACCCTCGCCGCGCCGCCGTGCCATGAAATGCCTCCTGACACTGCCTGATGAGCCGCGGCGGTGGCTGTGGCGGCGGTGCTACAGCAGCAGAAATATGATTGCAGGTCATCATGCTGCTGCACTTTGGTTTATTTCACCATGGAGCAGCTACTGGCCATGTATATATAGTATTTTTCTTTACCTATGCATGTCTAATTTTAGACACGCGGTCGACGCATGGACCCATAAGTACCACCGTGCTGCTTGGAGAACAAATTATTAAGACCCTGTTTGTTCCAAATAAGACTTATGTTGCTTCGATGACTGAAAATTAGTGACTTATAAGTCATGGCTTGCTATGTAAAATGACTTTATGTTGTTCTATGCATATAAAAGAGGTGACTTATAAGTTTTAAGTAGAGGTGTACTAACTTTACGTTTATAAATCCCATGACTTAATAAGTCATCAAGGTTTGGCAAAATAAGTCACTTATTTCACTTTTTTGACTTATAAGTAGGTGACTTATTTGGAACCAAAAAAAGGGCTCAAATTAAAGCCATAGACGATCGCCCTTCCACACCTGAACAAGAAATGGTAGGATTCGTTCAAGGACGCTACCCACCAGGTTCAAAACCTGGTGCTTTATTACTTTTTCTAAGATTTTCCCCGTTTTACCGGGCGCTATGCATTAAGCAGTTTCGACGCCCCGCCGACAACAGGCACCAATGGTGGCTTCGGAACCTCTAGATCCGCGGGTGCCTGGGCCCCTTCCGGAGGTGCCATAGGTAGGGTTTGCGACGCTGTTCATAGGGTGAGTGTGCGGCGTTAAGTCATGAGCATCTGCGTTTGTACTGTATTTTTCATAAAAAAGTAAGCATGACAACGGGTCGGGTTTGATTGATGGAGTCTCCATGCACCCAAAAATCGAAATCAAGTCGAACCCGAAACCGAAACCGATTCGTGGAAATTCATCACCAAAACTAAAACCTCGCGGATACCGGAAACCCGAATGGATACAAAACCGATGGATATATATACACATATTCACATGTATAACAAAACAAGAGGGCAACAAATAATTAATATTTTCAAGGAGTCAACATTGAATAAATTTAATAATCTAAATAAACAAGTTATTGTTAACATATTATAAACATGAGTTTTTAATTCCAGATAAATTATTTCGATATCCACGGGTGAAAAACAAACCCTAAAACCGTGAGGTGAAAACCATCACCAAAACCCTCAACCCGCTAACCCTAAAACCCACGGATATCCCCCAACCCGGACCGCTGCCACATGCTTCCCAAGATCCTTGTCTGCGCTAACTTCAGCTTCAGTTGCAGTATATATATTACCGCTGCTGGCAAATGGTACAAATATTTTGACTATATTCTAGTCTAAATTGCTTAAGTCTTGTTTTGATACTCCATATAGGTTGTACCCCCCGATCCATCAATCATAACAAATATGAATTGATGTAAATATATGGGTATGCAAATTAACAAGGTGTTAGAGGATTTCAGAACCGTTCATACTGAGACTGATATTTTAACTTATTGCACTTCTAAAGACTATAAAATCTGTTTCAAAAAAAAGACTATAAAAAAAATATTATTACAAAGGGAAGATCAGAGACAATTTTTGCCCCACCCTATGTATGTGATTCTTTTTGTACCGTTTTTGTTATTCTGTTGAGAAACAGAACCTTCTTATGATTCTGTTAATCTTTCTTTTGATTCAGTTGAGAAATGGAATCTTTCACATATCGGCGAGAGCGACAGTGACGCGCGACTACATACTCATACTTTATCCTTCCAAACTTGCAAGTGATTCACAGAGGGCCTGACAATTATGTCTTAGTCCATTTCCATTTGCCTGAGTCTGACTTGGCCCCCAGTACCCGACAAACCCCTCACACATGAGTCTGATTTTTTTTTTCTGGGACAATACACACAGAGTGTGTCTAATAATCTACTAGCCTCTCATGGTCCTAGCAGCTGTGAGAATGGAGAGAGAGAGACAGAGGATGTGGTCCGCGAGATAGTTACCCTACATCTTTGGAAGCTTGTGGTTTATTCTCAATTAACATAATCGAAAATTCATTAAACTCACTTGGGTTTGATTGGTGTGGATCCCCTGGATTGCAGACTTGGTTTGGTTGGACGTGATCGATCGATAATGGGGTAGTACGCAGATAGACATCGGGGCGATGACGTAAACGAGATAAGGGTTGATTGACAAGCATGCCGCTATGAGCATTACTAAAACGGATTTTTTAGACTGCAAAACCATATGGAAAACAAGCAGATTTTTTAGATATGGATGGAAATAAGCAGCAGATGATGTATCGTTATCTAGTCCCGCCGAGTAATCAGATCACGTTACCAAACGCCTATTTATTGAGCGTGGCACCATGTCCTCTTCTCCAACGGCCACACAAGAACGAAAAACACCCATCCCACCCACCAATCTATGAGTGACAGGACCAACACCTAACACCGTCCTGTCTATCAGCGTGCCTGTCAGCAACTTATATTACTGTCCGCCCCAAAATAAATGAAGTCTGGATATATACCGCTAAGAGGAGAAAAGGAAAGTACAAAACCAAAGTGAGAGAGATAGATAGAGAGAGAGGGGTAGAAATAAAATATGCAATGAAAAAAGATAGAAAATAGATTTTTGATACAAAAAAAAGGTATATATAAAAAAAGAAAATATATATTGGGAAAAATGAGAAGGTAAAATATTTTGAGACAAAAATATTTGAAGACCAAAAGAGTAGTGTATACTCCGTCCCAAAAAATAAGTAAGTAAAAAAATAAGTGTTGTTCTAGTTTTCGGCGATGCAGTGCTCCAACTCTTAACTTTTACCAAATATATATAACAAAAATATTAATACTTTATAGTATATAATATTTGTAGGTAGATCATTAAATTCATTTTGTAATAAACTTATTTAGATATAAATATAAAGTACGAATATGACACTTGTTCGAGAGTAGACTCGACGACCGTCATGTGTGACGACGTTGTTTTGGCGTCTTCTCTAGTATGCACGCTATGTAGCGTGGGGTGGTCGTGTGGACTCGACGAGGCGGGTGGAGAATGAAGCCAGGAGTGAATCGTCCTCCTCCCAACTTACATCCTTATTATCCGGCTTGATCTAGGGATGGAAATAGATATCTTCAATTATCTATCTCTCCCCGTCGTCGTCTTCTGGGACAGGAACAGGCGTACTTACCCACTACTGGCCACTCCACGGGCTACTACCCAGTTTTTCCGACCTCGTACATGCTTGACTGCCGTCCCGAATAAACCGTACGCTGTTAATACTCGGCGGCAAAGCTCTAGCTAGAAAAGACTACCCTCTGCTCTTATATGGTTTCTAAAATTTCTAAAACATGTTCTTGTTGTCAATTATTTATTTTCATACTGTACACAATACCACCTGCTCTAATTTTTCCAATAAAACTCTGTGGTACTTTCTATCTCACGTGTTTCGCTATTTACTATTCTCTCGCCAATTATTTTGAACCGATTTGGACTTGTTGCTACTGTTAGTGGTCCAGCTCCACATCTCTGGCTTACAGTTCTTTTCCTTTTAATATCCAGCCGTTTCATTGAGGTTTCCTCGGGCCGATTTGGGCCTCAAAATGAGATGAGATTTCTGGATATATTTTTTCACTTTACCTCTTGGGCTCAATGTATGCAAGACAGCCCTGACCATGCCACCCCTGTTGCCAGCAGCACTTGGACTCTATCACTGAAGGAAAGCAGGTAGGACGAATCGCTAATCGCTAGTCCGCTTTTGTCATGCGTGAAGCTGCTGCACGAAACTCCGAGGTCTTGGCAGGACTATATATACGCTGGAGCTCTATGTTGTAATCACCAATATTCAGATGAATAAAGAATAGTCTCCCCTATCTTGTGTCTACTTGTTCTACTTATTTCATATACTACGCGATCACTGAGAGACGGAGAGGGAGGTATCCTAACCGGGCCGAGCGACACGCTTCATAACACGCTATCGCGACGAAGCTCTTCGTCGACAATCGGCTACAGCCGATTTCGCACTTTCGTGCCACAGGTAAGCCGCCGCCATGCTGTATCGACAATACGCCGACATCCCCGACGCTTGTTAGCGAACGGATTCGCTACTCGCCTCGCTTAATCTGCACTTCATCACTATCGCCACGCCGGTAGGTCCCTTTACCTCAATCGGGTTCTATGTGCTTTTAATGCTTTCCCAATTCAAGAACCCAAGCGTATGAAAAATATCTTGAGTATTGCTTACCGCCATCGAGCTGGTCTATATAATACTTAATTTATGCATGTTGAATAGTACTGGAAGTAATGATACTCGAACACATACATGCATATGTAGATGAACAGCATATCATTCACCGGATTTGCATATAGGGTTGATTAAAAAAAGGGCCTGAACGCCATGGAGTTTACGGCCCACCTGACTAGTAGAGATGGCGATCATTGAACAACAAGCAAAGCATATGCAAAGCATGCATGTATGATTTGATTCAAACAGTAGATTGGTGTACGCCCCGTAGTGAAATCAGATTTTTTTTCAATCTACTTGTGTCGACCTTGATCACCGATTCGCTTTGTGTTGCATAATTGCATTACATGCGCCACGAGATCAGAGATAAGCTTATTTGGCTAGTAGAGTTTCATCTACAAGAGCAAAGCCAAGAAGGCTTAATGGACATGATCTTTTGCATCACCGGGCATAGCGCCCAGCGGTATAGAGATCGATGCAACATATATGTACTCGGGATCTTGTTGATCGGCCCATCTAGCGCATTGATCTCTAATTTTCAACATGCAAATCAACATGGTCGTCGCCGCCAAAGATCAACACCGCCGCCAGACGCCGCAGGCCGCCAAATCCCATTTACACACCTTGACTTTACGCCGCCGTTCCTCGTAGTCGCCACCCCTAGCACCGCCAAAGCATGCCGCTAAGCGCACTCACCGCTTCTAGTGAACCTCGAAAGTTGCCGCCGCCGCAACCCGAAGCTTCCGCAGCAACGCGGGCCCATATAAATACGTGAGCTCCCCGCCACATGGCCTCGTAGTCAAAATTCACACCCGCATCGGCCGACTCGAAGTCACCGCTCGCTCCGCACGCCGACTACCTCCCCTCGCATAATCGTGATACCGCCACAAGCGCTTGGCCTCGCCCAGCACGACGCCCCTCCGTAATCCAGCACTATACTCCATACACGCTATTGGTGGAGTTTACTGCATTGTTGTAGGATTCAAATTCACGTCCCTCACGCGGATGGAGCCAAGTAGGCTATCACGGGCCTTGTTGAGAAAAATGAAAAATGAAAATAGCAAAAAGGCTTAATTAAGAAGAAGAATTGGGCTAGGGGAAAAAGAAAAAGTCCGTGATTCAAATTTTACAAAGGCCACCTGATAGAATCCTTGTAGATTATTATATATATATATATTGAAGAAGAATATGTACTGTGATATATTTTTCTCAAAAATTATATATGCAAAGATTTCCCTATTTATGTTCATCATGTGTTTACGCTTATTTGATTAAAATGCACTAATCATGGAGTAAAAGAACAAAAATTTTGAATGCTTATGATAAAAACATGCAAGCTCTCTAAATCCTCAAGCAGACCTTAGGACTTATCACCATTGAGAGTTTTATTTTTGCTTTTCCCGCATATGTTTTTGGGATGAATGAATGCTTGGTATAAATTCAAAATTTACATATACCATAATCCCTAAAAATGCTAGGATGCTTCTAAGAATATTTTGAGTAACCATCCACTATCTTTTGCACCTTGCTACCGTTTACATATAGTAAACTTATATGCACATGATCCAAGGTATGTTAATATGTATGCCTTAAAAAAGAATGTTTATATCCTAAAAATTATCTCAAAAGTAAAAAGTATTTGTTACGGCCATTATTAAATCCATGTAGGATATTTTGCTACCTATTGAAGTGTAGTAAAACTCAGTGATAAATATTTTTAATTACTAAATGAAAATGAGTATATGGCCCATAGAAGTAACAAATACATTGTGGGACTCACCGCATGAGTAAAAATTCCAATATTATGATTACGTATCATCATATTGCATTGAAAAGTTGAATTTTCAAGCTTGTATGCTTAACGTCGCTCTTATAAACAATAGCTCTAAGCTTTGTAAATGTCTAGAAGACAAGATGGTAAATAAGATTTTATCAAACTATATTTGAAGAAGTGTCTCTTTTGTGTATAAGAATATCAAAAGAGAAATGTAATACTTGAAGTATTTGAATTTACCATCAGAAACTACTTCATGAAAATTGAGTTAGAATTTTAGACAGCCTTTTATAAACAAGGATATTAAGTTACAATAATTTTGAATATGTGGTTTTTGTATATGTTACATAATCGCCTTGAGTTAAGGCAGTGACTACATATCATAACCGCTGAATATAAAGCATGAAGCTACCGCTTGTCAAGTATAGAAGTTAAGACATGCGAGAATGTATTTAAATCATGTGCTTATTATCTTTGAAGTTTATATCCCAAGTATTGATAGTAGTGGTGGTGGTTCATTAAGTTTTAATTTTTATTGAATTAAGTGGTTAATGGTTATTTTGTTAGCTTGAAGACTAATATGAAATATTTAATATTCTTAGTTGCAAAATTCTTTTGCTATTACTTGAAGTAAAATGTGTGAACTTCTCATGGAATAAATTAGTTTTATATGTTTTTTCTATATATAAAAGAATTGCCAATTGCCTATCAAATATTTTTTTTGTATTAATTTATCCACAAGAAAGCTTGAATTGACCATGAAGGTTAGGGTAGTTCTTTTGCATCACTACCATGTAGGTAGATGGGAAAACCGGAATTTCTAAAAAACACATGAACAATTGACTAAACCGGCATATTAATTGATCTTGAAAGATCGATTTAGCCAAATCCTAAGTATTTAATATTTTAGTCCATGAACTAAAAAGTTGTATCCTACCCTAAGTCTATTGTTGTACACCTAATAGTACATTGATATGTGATTTCTCATGCCATAATCAATGAATAGCTGTTAGAAGTAATGATTGATTCTATGAAGCATTAAAAGTGACTATTCATAGATAATGCACGAAGCAAATCGCTACTTGAAATAATTTATGGCATGAAAAGGGGGGAGGAATTTTGGGTAAAGGCATAAGAAGATATGGATAATATATAGGCATAGCCGCCCTAAGTCGATCTTAAGCGCATGTATCGAGATTTGAAGTTTCTACCAAGGCCCCTTCCGCCGAAGTTAACTTTCATAATGACTAATTGCATGTAAGCCTCAGAGGTTTCTCTACATTTTGTTGTTATTTATATTATGTTTAGACAATAATATACTAACATTCCATATTACACACGAGATGTATCTCATTGAGCTGTAACTATCTTCACTCTTGCATGAATATTAGCATAGCATCTATATAGCCAGCTAGTAGCTATATCTTTACGCTTTCCCCTTCATAATCAAAATGGCTAGCTAGCATGCTACGCCTATAGCGGTTCACGCTGAATCCAAGGAATGATTTGCTTTCAATGCATTGTATGCATAAGCCAGATTGGTCTAGGCTCTGCAAAACCAAGATCGTAGGGAGTGAATTTATGAAATTTTGCTTAATGGAGACTAACCCATTTGATGGGATGAATAGTTGTGAAAACCTAGATATTAGATAACCACAATTATGATGATTTGGGATTTATTATGAAGAAAAGGCATCAAGGATTTTTGCATTAATGGCAATTAGAAAATTCTAGAAGAAAAATTCCATGTGAATTTGAATGTTTATTATTTTATACATTTGAAGTGTATGATCCATTTTTTTTATAAGGAGTACTTGGATCATTTTTAGGCTAATTAATAAAGAAGTTAGGAGAATGAAATAGTTTTCTAAACTATGTTTTGTATATTAGGGAGAACATCCCCGATTTTGTAGGAATGTAAATATTCTTAAAATGCACTTTTAAGTATTCTAGCTCGCCGTATAATGAATAAAATAATAAACCCCCATTTTGAAATATAATACGCGGTGTGAATATTTCTTATAAAAATTTAATCATAGCATACATAAATGGGCCTCCACTTGTAGTTGGAGATATATGAATTTTTGAATTAAGCCCATAATAGGGGATATATTTTGCAAGATGTTATTAATGATCTAATATTGGCATTAGGGAGAGAGCCTATATTTTGAATGCCAAATATTATTTCCAATGTAAAAAAAAATGATCTTAAGAGAAAATATTTTTTTGAAGCTTGAAGGTGAATAGTATCACACACTAAGTCATACAATATAGTTTGACTATTGCTTTGTGAAGCCTCAAGTAGAAGCAGGCGCCGATATTTTAAAATGAGAGGAGTAACTCTTGAAGTTATAAACCGTAAGTTGTGTTTACTAGTAGTAAAACTAAATGTTATATACTATCAATCTAAAAATCTACTGGACTTCTCCGGGTTCTAGCTTAGTGTATACACGTTAAATAGAAATGAAATGGAACTCCTCCATTCTCGCGAAGAGAATGCCTCACTTAAGGGGTTAAGCTACCTCATGAAGAGGATCATCATGAAGATGACATCCAACACAATAAGCGCCACACTCACTAGTGTTGGGTATGCGTAACAATATACCATCTCTTGTTTGGGAAAATGATAGAGATAGAATATTCTCACATTGTGAGAGTAGTGGGGAAAAAATAATTGTTCCACAACACTACAATTTATAATTGCAAATGTTTTCTTTATGAGAACCCGGATCCGAAAAAAACAAAAGTTCATGGCAAAATCGCTGTAGCATTATATTCCGTCAATGAAGAAAGTAAATTGAGGTTGAATCTCCTAACAAGAAGAAATGAATGTTCCGCTATATCTCCGCAAATAAAACAAAATGAATATTGAATATGCAGCTATTAAGTGGATTATGAAAATCCATATAATTCCCTAAGAATATAAATCTAAACTTGTAGAAATCTCATACTAACTATTGAAGTATAAGGTATATATTCTGAATGAAAATTCAAGTTCTCAAGAAAAGAGCATGTCCTAGAAGGATTGCAAAATCATTAAATGATTTTACGCTGAATAACGCTATGTCATTAAGTGCGTGATATCACTCATCTCTCATGCAGTAGAGAATGTATCTCATAGAAGAGAATTATTAATTCATTAAGAATGAATGTACATCCTGAAGGAATTTTGAAGGATTTATCACCAATTTTTGAATAAAACACTATTCATCCCCTCAAGTGAATATAGACCCAGAGAAATAAAAATGAGGGATCTTAAAAATCGCGGAAGGTGTCATCTAAAACACTAAGAAAAGTGTATGAAAAGCTAGCAATGTAGTGTTGATATCCTCTATATACCATAGAAGGTATAATAATAATGGTGATTTTGGCAATTGAATTATCCCCTCAAATGCCAAAATGCAAAGGCTGATTTCGTGCTGAATCAAAATCTTGAAGATTTATAGAATACAATTTTGAAAAATCCCACTAAGAATAAATTATAAGTATTTTAAAACCCCTAGTATAAGTTTGGATACACTATCTAGAAGATGGCTGAATATTAATTTATTTACCCCCTTACAATCCTTCTAAAAGGATTTATTTCTCTCGGCGATAATATTTATTTGTTTTGCGCCACTAATTGTTATTATGCATGAAGCATATTGCTCATATAATTCATGGAAGAATTATGAGCTAAACTTTATTTAAGTATAATAATGCCTATGCGAAGTGTGGTTTGAACTGGAAGTTCTCAAAGTTTGGCTTTTATGGTGTGTATATATTTTTTATTGAATCTTTTAAGGTAAACTACTAGAATTACAATGATCAAATAGATCATTTTGCTAAAACATCAAGTTTATGTGTATAGATTATGAAGATCAATATCTATTAATGAAGAATAGAATATTCTCAAGAATATATGACCCATAAAAGGTTAAATGTTGTACTCTTTTTTCCTATGTGAGTTTTTACTCGAAGATTTCTCACACAAGGTTTTTTTAATGAGACAACATGTGCAATACAATTAACTAATGCGATGTACTCTTTTTCTCCAAGAACCGCTTTTTCCCAATCGGGTTTTCGGATGGAGTTTTTTTAATGAGGCATATGCATATCGCGGGTAATCGCTTCAAGGGGGAGTGTTGTAAAAACACACCGACTCTATCCTAGAAGGAAAGGAGAAGGATGAATCCTAATCCTAGTCCGCTTGTATGTGGGCTCTACCAAAACTCTGAGGTCTTGGCAGACTATATATACGCTGGAGCTCTATGTTG